>JASANG010002799.1:0-156047 GCA_030248215.1 Enoplolaimus lenunculus
ATGTACATCTACTTGGTTCGGTTAGTGCTAGTCGCATGCTTTACTAAAATATCATACGTTCAAATTAAAGACAAACGCCGCATATTTTAAAATAAGAAAATTACCATTGCGCTGTGACCCATTAACACAGCCCCCACAATTTAAATTTTGACTCAGACTTAAACTTTTGACTTAGGCAAAGGCTTAGACAAATTCTTAGGCATCGAAGCCACTTCGTAATCCTAATCCTAAGAATAAATGTGGGGGTAACTGTACAGTGGTCCCATTTACGGGTTACTTGTATATTTTGTAGATGGTCAATTAACGTTCGAAGTGCCGTTCAAAGACGTATCGAAGTTGAAACAAATATTGAATGATTTGAATTTAAACTCAACCGTAGTCAATTCAATTGGTCTGTCAAATTTTAGACTGCAGCGTTCAATTGACCGTAAGTTCGCGAATAGTTTCTGGGTCCATAGCCAGAAAAGAGCAACGGGGGATCAACCCCCTCATAATACAATAATTGTACCCCCGCCCCTATCAAAGTTCAAACTAGCTTATAAATCATTGGAAATCCTTATAATCCCCAAATATTTTAGAGTTCCTAGCAAAACAAGCAGGTTAAAGGCACTGGAAGATCCAGGGAGGACACTTCAGCCTACGCCCCCCAAACAGGGATTAAAACCAAAATATCGTGTAATGGTTTAGCACTAAAATGAGGTACAGCTTTTTGGTCTTTTTGCTCGCTTGTTTTTCCCACGCTAAGATTTGGACTCCTTTTTTAAAAAATTTCTTGATCCGTCAGCGTCCATTGGGACGATAATTTCAAACAAGCATCCAGATATTGTGGGATGTCATCTGGCAGTTAAATCCCTGCATCATACGGTTGTACGTCCGTATGAAAATCAACAAACTAAACGAACAATCATCTAAACACGACCTCGCTGAGAAGATGTCTCGGAAACCTCTTGTAAAACGTTTTAAATCACACCATATTGACGTTGTTTCCAGAAATTGAACTCGGGAAGTCGCTTTCCATTCAGCTCGATTGAATTAGCCGCACCATGGGGCAAACTGACCCACATTGCAAAAATAGGCCAAAAATGCAGAAAATGACTATCTCTCTCGGTTTTGAAATTTTAAGCTTAAAAGTAAGCTAAAAAACACTTCGGCAGAATTTTTTTTGTTCATCTCTTTTTTGTTCGCCGCTTGCTAAATTCAGTTGAAAACTGTACTGGATAATTGCATAAAATGATAGCAATCGATTTAAAAATCGCTAAAACGCTGTTAATTATTGTTATATATCTGCTATTTTCGTCAGCCAGACAAGCCATGATTTTGTCGTGGGGAAGCGGTTAAAAATATTCCTCGTGGGGAGGGATGGTATGCAAGCCGTCGTAGGCCACCCCACTTTCATCTCTGCGATGTACCGTTTTATTTTTAGTGAATCAAATTGCAATACCGTCAGTTGAAGTTTTATTCGTCACTGATCAACCAATCAAATGCGACAATGCGTTGGGTTCGAAGAATCACAGCGTTTTATTGGAGGACATTTCAACGGTGCTCAGTGTCGACCAATCAGAAATAAGACGTTTAGAGTGTTCTGGTACGTGAATTTCAGTAAAATTTATATTTTACGGAATAATTTATATTTTTGGAAAAAACTGAAAATGACTGTGAAGGAACAGGGGGTGTATCCAAGATGATGTATAAAGAGATAATATATTTATTTCTAAATTTAACAGTAACAAAAAACACTTTTAACTAAGTTTAGAATATTACATTTTTCGATCCTGGAGTTTAAAAATAAAATAGGATACCTTTAGTAATGGATTTCTGGCATAATCACTTGCGAGAAAAAGTGGGTATTTGCATACGACCGGCATAATTTGAAATTTTAAAAAATGTTATGTAAATTTTCATTTTTATTTAACACTGTAATTAGTATTTTGCATTTTTGTAAAATTTTGGTATACAATTTGATATTTCCAAATTAATTTTGCAACGTTTGAGGTAATAAAGCTTTAAAACTTTATTGGAAAAATTGAAACGAATTAAATTTTACCATTTTTGTATATATATATATATATATATATATATATATATATATATATATATATATATATATATATATATATCGCATTCATATATTGTACCAAAATTCATTCAATTACTAAATGCATTTGCTTCGTTTTTGTTTAATATCCCTGAATCTGAAAATTTTACAATGCAAATATTTTATGAAAATGCTTAAAATGTTCGTGCTTTTGCCAAATAAGTAAAAAATATGGTGGATTTTTTAATTCAAAAATTTTTTTGCGGCTTCAGCGCAGTTGATTTAAATCTTGAAATATCACAAAAAAATTGCTTAACTCTTAAAATATCAAAAACATTTGCTTAAATCTTAAAATATCACAAAAATTTTGCTAAAAACGCGTTTTGAAACTGTAAAATTTGTGAACACAACAAGTGTCATTCTCCACATTGAAAATGCTAAATTCGCTATTAGAACTAGCAAAAACTTTAGTAGATTGAATATGTCAAGACTAATTTTTGAAATTTTCGAATCTAAAATAAATGTTGTATTTTTTCAGATAACGAAATACGTGTTATTCTCAAAGATTCTGCAAGCAGCGAGACAGCAATTTATCATTACAAGCAAGACTTATCGGATAAAATTAAGCTTGGACAACTTTCATTTTCGCTACCGGATGCGGAAACTGTTTATGTTTCCAGTTTTAACATTCAACAATGGAGCGTTTATGGACGAAAACGTAAGTTTCCATTGATTTATAGACCAAAGTTAGTTTAAGGGGCGTCCAGGTTTCTGATTGGTGTATAAAAGAGTAGGTTTAGATTTTTGATTACATCTTTTGCTTAGGCTTAGGCTTTCGCTTCGGATTAGGAACTCATTTTTGCGATGCTTAGGGTTAGGCTTAGGCTTAGGAATACGCTTAAAAGTATGGCCGATATATGGGTAAAATTAGAACGAAAATAAAGATTGCAAAAATTACAAATCTTCTTGAATTATGAACTTTTTAATTTAAACTCTCACCAGATTTTGCACAAATATTAAAATAAAATTACAAACCTTCTTGAATTATTACCTTTTTAATTTAAACTCTCACCAGATTTTGCACAAATATTAAAATAAAATTACAAACCTTCTTGAATTATGAACTTTTTACTTGAAACTCTCACCAGATTTTGCACAAATATTAAAATAAAATTACAGACCTTCTTGAATTATGACCTTTTTAATTTAAACTCTCACCAGATTTTGCACAAATATTAAAATAAAATTACAAACCTTCTTGAATTATGAACTTTTTACTTGAAACTCTCACCAGATTTTGCACAAATATTAAAATAAAATTACAAACCTTCTTGAATTATGAACTTTTTAATTGAAACTCTCATCAGATTTTGCACAAATATTAAAATAAAATCACAAACCTTCTTGAATTATGACCTTTTTAATTTAAACTCTCACCAGATTTTGCACAAATATTAAAATAAAATTACAAACCTTCTTGAATTATGACCTTTTTAATTTAAACTCTCACCAGATTTTGCACAAATATTAAAATAAAATTACAAACCTTCTTGAATTATGACGTTTTTAATTTAAACTCTCACCAGATTTTGCACAAATATTAAAATGAATATAAAAGATAAAAAATGACAAAAATAAACTTTTACCTTTTATACTATTTTCAGCAGAAATTCGTGCGATGCTCATCATCAACCTTGATCTTCGATCTGAGTTCACTTTTGACGTTGGAAACATTCGTGAAGAAGATCATTTGAACGCAGAAATTCAACGACTGCTCAACGTAACCGCGGATGCCATTGAATCGGTCACTATTCCAGGTAAATCGGGCAAATCCTAAAATAATTCATAAACCGGGTCTAAAAAACTATAAAATTAAAAACACAAAAAGTATAATTTGATATATTTCTATATCATCTTTATAAAATTCGCTTCTAACCGCTTATTTGCAAGCTGTGTTCGACACAAAACGGTTGCGCCAGCTTTTAGCAAATAAACCCCGTAATTTATACGTGCAACTTTTTGCAGCGAGAACTCGCAACTGCAACTGCAAGACTTATTACAAAAATCCATTACAAATTATGCAATTGTAAATTGCAATGGCTAGTTTTACCTGCGAAAACGTTGTACGTGTGAACAGGGCTCGCATTGTGGGATGAACAGGTTTTAAATTATATTTTTGACTGCAAACTTATGGGTTTTAGATGAACAAACCGGTGAAATCGTATTCAACCCTGAATCTGAAACCGTTACTCAACTGCATAATGATGTCGAAGCTCTCTTTCGAGCAGGAAAACTGCAAGTATCAACTTTAAGCAGTGATTTTGACATGGTAAACGTTACTCGATATACGGTTCGAGCACGTGTACCCCATGATGCAGCAGAAGATGACCTGGGTATGTTAGCTAGACATTCAGATATATTGGCCAATGTAAAGAACAGGGGCCGAACAGTACTAAACGCATATTCCTAAGCCTAAGCTCAATCCTAGCTAAGCAAAAAATAAGTCTAAAGCTTAAGCTTACTCTGTTCTAGTCAAATAGAAAAACGTTCCGCGCCTTATCTTTACATGGGCGTTATACATTTACGGGGGAACGGGAGTTATCACTGGAGACGAAATTTTCGTACTGTAAACAAAATTAGCACTATTGTACTTACTGTAGTGACCCGAATAAGAGGGGCGACTGATATTTATTTGGATTTTCCAGAGGGTACCCCCTGTTTTATCGGGTTCGGGCTGGACTTTATTTTTAAGCTGCCCTCCGCCGCGATTCGTTACTGATATATATCCGGTATTTGCAGCTATCCGTTGAATTAAACGTTTATTTATCTTGTGTAAAAGACTTGAGTGATAATGCAAGGTTATACTAAAAAATGTACTTTCAAAACATAGGTGAGTGCGATTTACAGTTTCGAACTTAACATTATTTAGTCCTGGAGTCATTTATGCACTGCAATTTAGGGATAACTAACATTTATGGACTCTAATTAGGATTGTAGGACTCTATCCTCCGCTGATACGGACTTTTATTAGGGATACGGACTCCTATTAATTGAAACTAAAAATGGGGACCTCCTCTTATTCGGGTCACTACAGTAGTTGTGTCTATTTGCATCGAGTGCTATATAAATGTTCATTTTTCACAAACAAATTTCAAATTTCAACGAGGAAATGTTACAAATGCAAAAAAAAATGAATTTGTTAAATTTTAAATTTTGCTTGCGGAACAACGACCCCACATGGAATTGCAACTCTAAATTATGCAAAAAAAACTATTTTCAAAATCCAACCGCTTTTAGGCGAGCGAAAAATCTTGCAGAATGCTAATTGTATATGCACTAATGACTTACGGGTTGGATTTCTGAATCTTACTTAAGTATATACTTAAATAATACTTAAGTGCTTTACTTAAATCGTCAAAATAAGTAAATAACATTGTAAACAAAAAATATAAATGACAATTTTGAGGTTATGCGAACAGGAAGATGCTAATATGTTGTTTTATATAAGAAGATGACTAAGGGTCTACAGTGTCAATTTGGTCCAAGTTTACTTTGCCTGTTAGTTTGTGCATTATGTATTTCAGTCCGTGACTTAAGTATTTACTTAACTTAAATACGCTTTTAGAAACGAGAAATTGGTTAAATGATTACTTAGCAAATACTTTACTATCGATACTTATTAAGTAGGATTTCAGAAACCCAGCCAATGATGATATTACAAGTTTTGCTTTTAGATCAAACGAAAACATACTTTACGTTCGATTTACTCACAGAGCGCAATGGTGGTAACTCGGGCGAACTCGAACATTTACGTTCACAGTTACCACAGCTGTTATCAGTTGATAAAAATACCATTCAATTGGTTGACATTAAAAGTAACACTTTTTATATGCATTTGTATTTATGTTTATTTTGTTTTGAAATTCGCATTCATATACGTATCTTGTAGTACCAAACTTTACGGTATATAGAGCCATTGTAGCGAAAAGTTTGCACGACACCGTAGCAGTGGTTATAGAGCAGCGGACCGGTAATGCGTACGTCGTGGGTTCGAGCCCCACCGCATCTGCAGCAAAATTTTCGTAAAGCGCTCTATATGGTACTGCTTAGCTTAGAATTACAATTTAATACTTTAGCTTATTTCTAAGCAACTGAATGATTTTCAGGATACTCATCGCGCGTTTTGCCACGAACGCATTGGAGTTCGAAAGGGGGGGTTGGGGCGGGAAGGCGCACGTCCGCCCCGTCGCAAAATTTTTCATGCTAAAATAGCACTGACCCCTTACTATGAAATTATTTCCATTAAAAAATTTTCACATATAGAGAATGTAGTAAATATTGCGTTTCATAACGTTTGCCGGGCTGCCTCCCCGTCAAAAATTTTCGGATCCGCCGCTGCTCTGCTATATATTTGTAGCAGGTGTAAGCAGTTCGAAATAGGTTCTAAAGGCATTTAAATATTGCAACCGAAGTTGGCGCGATGATATTTGTTCAAATCTTAGCCAAATTAGAAATAAATACAAATTTGGCCAACTTGAATATGCTTCAAAATTGGGTTTTTGTAGAAAATTAGGTTTGTTTCAGGCAATAAATTAATAATTGAAACTGTTCATGAGTTTGGAACCGTTTTATCCGCGGACGAATTTAAAGATTTGATCCAGCAAAAATACGTTGAAGGAAGCTTAATACTGACATCGCTAGACGGAACGAACATACAGTTTCAAGGTGTTGAAATACATCAAACACATACGTTATCTCGTAAGTACTAATTTATGTGCACATGTATTCTCATTATGTATAGCACCTATAACTAGTTAGTCTTACATTACGTTTTATTATTAAAACTGCAACATCTTACATTCGTATTTTGAGCGACGTTTCAGTAGCAAAAATACCGACAAGACAGTTTGTTACTTAAAACAACTAGGTAGCCGGTTAGCTATCAAGTACACAAACATTTTCACACAGATATTCTTTTCATAGAACAATCACGTTTATGTTTTAAGAATTCATTGTAAGCAAAGTAATGCTGGAAAGTTGCCAAAAATACGTATGTGGGGCGTTCCAGCTTAACATATAGATATGTGAATATTGTTTGTTTTGTTGAGTGTGTTTGTCAAATCAAACGGGACAGTGTGTAGAAGTAGCAAGCGAAATTTTTAACATTGTCAACGTTAGTATCCTTTTCAAAAAATGGCATACACGTGTATTAAAAAGCAAGAATGATTTTAAAATATTGCACAATGCGTAAACCACGTTCAACTAATATTTTTGACTACTTTAGATTATTCATCACAGCTTGTTATCGAACTGGAAGAAGAAATAAAGTTAACCCCAAAATTACGAGAATATATCAAATCCGAAATTGAAACTTTTATTCCAATGGACGTTGGTGTCCGCATTAACGTGTTACAGTTATCAGGTAACAGTTATACACAATTCTTTTATTATTTTACTGTCTTTGGTTTAAAATTTCATAAAAAAACTGTAAGAAGTAGTTGAAGTAAATTAAAAAAATTTAAATTACAGAATTCAACATAATTTCATTAAATGTGAACGTGAGAACCGTTTCGGACTCGAGTGTCAAGCTCTTATAGTCGAGCAAGTGGTGATAATCACATGCCACCCAGATGCTCGGATTTTAATTTGTATTGAAATTTTATAATTTCAAATTGTTTTGATAAATCGACACGGTACAATTCCACACCAAAATGTACTCGTGCTACTTCAAACACAAATAAATAAATAAATGAATATATTTATTTATTTAAATAAATAAATATATTTTTACTTATTTTTTAGTTTATATTGCTTATTTTTTATTTATGTATTAATTTTAGCTACACAAATTGTAATCAGTCTTGAAACACGATCGCGTTCATTGTTAACCGATATTTTGACGCGTCTAAACGAACAAATTCGACAAGGACGATTTAAAATTGATCAATTCACCATTAAACGTATCGCTGAAACAGACGCTGATGGGAAAGAAATAGATGTAATGTCAGGAGAAGTCGGGGTACACGGGCATTCGGCTCATGACGGATCAAACGAGGAACAAATCGATGATAACTCGAACAAAGAGGAAAACTCAGAAGAAAAGTCAATAGAAAGTGAAGAGAATTCTAAAGAAGAAGAAAATTCTGACGAAAAGTCAATAGAAAGTGAAGAGAATTCTAAAGAAGAAGAAAATTCTAACGAAAAGTCAATAGAAAGTGAAGAGAATTCTAAAGAAGAAGAAAATTCTGACGAAAAGTCAATAGAAAGTGAAGATAATTCTAAAGAAAAGGAAAATGCTGAAGAAAACTCAATAGAAAGTGAAGAGAATTCTAAAGAAGACGAAAATTCTGAAGAAAACTCAATTGAAAGTGAACAGAATTCCAATGAAGAAAACTCTAAAGAAACGTCAATAGAAAATGAAAACAATTCTAAAGAAGAAGAGACCGGCGCTGAAGACAAATCAATTATCAGCTCAACTGTTGAAGATCATAGTGAAATCGTAGAAAATAAACAAGGATCGACGGAAAATGCAGGAACAATGGGCGGCCAAGAAAGTTTACAGGTCACCGGAGCGCAAACGAACGAAAAACTGATTACAACAACACTTAAGTTGACACTTACTGGGCCTGTCGTTCCGTTGCTGAGTTCTGCCGACGCCAAGAAAAAATTCGAAGAGAAGAATAAAAACGTTTATGGAAAAAGATTACTGGAGTTGCTTGGAATAACGAGATATGATGATGCTATGACGAATGGAGTGGTTTTTGACGAGATTAATTTTAAAGGTACTATACTCTCTAAAAACTTAAACTTAAATTATAGCTTAACTAAACTTGAAAATCAGTTTATGTAAAACTTAAATGACTGGACGGACTAACTAAACTAGACTTTTAAGTTTTACTTAAACTAACGTCTTTTTAAGCTTAACACGAGTTTAAGTAAACTTATCTTTAGATTAAGTAACAAGTGCAGCCGTGAAATTATGCGTATCAAAGAGTTCACTAAGTTTAGCTTAAACTAAAAATAAGTAAAATTTTAAATTAGTTTAACCGTAAACCTACCCGTTAGTTCAGTTATTCTAGAAACTTAGTTTAGTACTGCTGGATTAGCTTTAGCTTAAATCAAGTTAGATTAAGCTTTTAGAGAGCATCCATCCGTTGACTGATATATACGGACGGGGGCACAACTTTCTCGCCCTGAGCTAGTCTCACTTTTATGTGTTACTTACTGTTGTGAATTAATTGAATTATACCTAAAGTGTATAATAATACACTTGTGAAGAATATTAACACAATGAGACTTTGAAAATTCGAAGGATTTATTAAGATTCTATATAGCAGACAATCATAGTATTGTTTCGAAATCAATTCCATATGTGACTTGGGCCCATGTAAAGATCAGGGGTGGAACGTTTTTCTGTGGGACTGCAATAGAATAAACTTAGGCTTTCGACTAATTTTTTTGATTGGCTTAGGCTTAGGCTTAGGCTTAGAAATAAACTCATTCTTACGTTTTGGCTTAGGCTTAGGCTTAGGCTTAGGCTTAGGAATAAACTCATTCTTACGTTTTGGCTTAGGATTAGGCTTAGGCTTAGGCTTGGGCTTAGGCTTAGGCTTGGCTTAGGCTTAGGCTTAGGCTTAGGAATAAACTCATTCTTACGTTTTGGCTTAGGATTAGGCTTAGGCTTAGGCTTAGGAATAAGCTTATAATACTGTTCCGCCTTTTTTTTACATTGGCGGTGACCCGTAACAAATAAAACAAAATATTCAACAATCAATATTTCTAAATAACAGATTCCACTTTAACAGTCAAAGCAGTACCGTGTAGATCCCATCACGAAAATTTTGCTGCAGATGCAATTTTAGGCTTTTATCGCCTCTCAAACCCTTTCAACTGCAAAAAATGTTTTATTCAGTAAAATTCTCGTAATTCAGTATTATTTATCTGATACAAATTTTGTCAATTGTAAATGTTGCACTTATATTTTTTTGTTTAATATTTCTCGACGTTAAATTAAGTAAATAGGAAAAACTAAAATTTCACTTAATAAATATTGCTCAAACAATTAAATTCAATTCCATGAACAACAGCGTAAAAACTTGTATTATCATTAATAAAATTTGACTCAAATGTAATTTTTTGTTTTCTGCGAAATTTTTTATATTTTGCTAAAATTGCACTTTTGCAATGCAAATTGAGAAAATTGGGTGTGGATGTGGCATGATTTTTGCAATCGTCACGACTTGCACACGCTTTATTGCGAAGATTACATGGTAAAAGGTAAAACCGGATACATTAATACATTTCAGGACCAAATGTCACATTTAAATGGACTCTGTCAGAATCACAAGCGATAAGCAAAGCTGAAATAATCAGCCTGCTGCGTGGTGTTGCAACTGAACGCAAATTATATTTTGTCGATTCTGATGCAAGAAAATTGTTCGCAACCGATGCTGAAATAGCAATCGAAGAAACGTTTTACCGTAAATTTCTGCTACTTTCCAGAGGTGTCACGACTGTCCCCTCGTTTGCATAATTGAGTAGCTATGTAATTAATAAACTAGATATATGAATATAAGTAAATAAATATATATAATATATTATATATAAATATATATATATATATTTATATATATGTATATATATTTATATATATGTATATATATAAATATATATATATCTATATATATCAGGGTTCAACCGGAATTCCTGCAAAAATTAAATTCTTGTTCCTGTTCCTGTTCCTGCATTCAAACATGCAGAAACCGGAATTTTTACGGTATTGTGGCCAATCGTTCATAATCATTTAAATATTGTAAACTTTGTCTTTCAGAAATTTTTTATGTCAAAATTAGTGTTTTTGTACCCAGTTCAATTCTGTTACTAAATTGTTCCTGATGTGTTTTCGCAAAACTTAATGATGAAATAGCTGAAAACTCCCGTAAGCCATTAGTGGCTAGTTTTTCCGGTTCCTGTTCCTGTTTCGGTTCCTGCATAAAAATTTAATTCCGGTTATATAAGCTGTATTATTTTCAGTGTTTTCATCAAAACTTGAACTGCGATTCGATAACGAAATTGATCGAAGCTTAATTACGACTCAGGAATTGCTTGCAGCTTTAATTGATGCTTTTGGTATCAGCGATGAAGATTCTGAAGCGCTGACCGCGCAAAATTTAACAGGTAATTCATCACCGGAATTAGGTTTATTATCTTATTACCTGGGCAATTGCTCTGTTTGAAATCTGCTATGGTAGGTGCATTTACTTTACACACTATTTCACATAGGGTTAAATACTTCTTTGGCATTGGATTCAATTCATACCTCGGAATCCCCACCAAAAAATCTTGGATCCGCCACAGATAACGATATAATCACTTTTCAGGATATCAACAACGGTATTAATACCAAACCAAACCTGGAAACGTTGTATGTTTAAATTTTTGGCCAATGTAAAGAACAGGGGCGGAACAGTATTATAAGCATACTCCTACGCCTAAGCTTAAACCTAAGCCTAAACGCAAGAATGAGAAACTTTTTCATGTTTCAATATTTGACCAATGTAAAAACACGAGCGGAACAGTATTATATACAAGCATATTCCTAACCTAATCCTAAAGTTAAGCCTAAGGCAAGCAAAAAATCGTCTAAAGCTTAAGCTTAATCTATTGCAGTTCCATAGAAAAAGGTTCCGATCCTGATCTGCAGGGCATGGGCCCAATTTAAAAAGACGTTAATTTAAGAAAATATTACTTTAAATGAAGTGCTATTTTTATTTTTAAATTTTTATTTTTAGGCAACAGTGTTGTTATTATAATTACAAACGTCGATCGCTCTCTTGTCCGCCGACTGTATGATCTGATTACACACCGAATACGAAGCGAAGGCATTGTTTTACAGGCAGCGCGAGTCAACGTGAAAGTACTCGAAGTCAACCAAGGGGTAAATGTTTAACGGTTGTTGAAAACGGTTCAGTTTTACAATAATTTTGCTCCAGTATTCGATGTTTACACTGTACAGTCAAGTGAATTGATTTTAATTAAGAATGAGTTGAATCGCTCAGTCTGAATTAGATCTTACACAGCTCAGAGTTCTGAAATGATTATTTGAGTATCGTTCAAACTAATTGTTTGCTTATAAGTTTATGTAAACAAAACATAGAATAAACTAATTCGCAGACAACGAAACTGCGAATACGAGCTTATAATTTTGGTGTTAGAAATATTGCAACCATTTTGACTAATATTTTAGACGGACAACGACGAAAATCAACAAATGTCATCAAGCACATCTTCCGGACACGATAACAACAATGATCAGGGAGATATTGATTGGAACAACACCGACAGAGCAAGTAAGTCTATGTTTTATGGTTTGGACCAGAATGGGATGTGGGTAAGGATTTTTAACCGGATCCGCGCTTTACCTACGCAAATTAGAATTCTTTACCCGCGGGTATCCCTGTGCTAGAAAGATACACACGCGACCCACCTTTTTTCTCTCGCTCCGGATGTTAAAGCAATATTTTAATGATCGGTAGTGTCCTTAATGAACTTTTGAGTTATAGTTTCAGTGAGTTACACATCAAATGTTACTAGAAATAACAATATTTGAAATCCAACTAAGTTTCATCTCTCAGCTGTTGGACATGATGGTCCATGATACGTATAGGTGCCTATCTACTAAGCCAAAGCCTAAGCCTAAAAACCTAAGTCAAAGCCTATGCCTAAGAATAAAAATCCAAACCCAACATATATAGCCTTCATCATTCAGCTGTTGGACATGATGGTCCATGATACCTATAGGTGCCTATCTACTAAGCCAAAGCCTAAACCTAAGCCTAAAAGCCTAATTCAAAGCCTATCCCTAAGAATAATAATGTAAACGAAAGACTATGCTCAAGTCTAAGATTCTCCGTCTCTAAGTCGTCCATGTTATTCTGCCTCTTAGTAGACAGACCTCTATAATTAACAACACCGATATGATTTTGAAAATATTTGTTTTAAACATTCCCGTCTTGCATTGGTATTTCAACATTTGGCACATGACGCACGCTGTTTTTTTTAAACTTTTCTATTTTCAGGTGGCGTTCGAACTACGTTTGTTTTCAAAACCAAAAATAATTTCGACACCGATCCACGAGTAACTGAGCAAGATATGACGACAGTGAAAACTCAACTGATTCAAATGTTTCAACTGAAAGATGTCCACGAATTTGAAATGTTAAGTAAGTAAACTTTGGGCAAACATATTAAAGAAATTAATTTTAAAGTATCTTTGTTAATATTGTTTTATTTGTTTATTGTTGTTGTTTTTTATAATTCATTTTTTATGTTTATTTAAATGAAACAATTGAACATCATTTATTAGCTTTGTATTGTTACTTTTTTGGGTTAATTATAGCGACCAAACCACGGCGAAACAAGTACGCTGAAAAGTCTTAAGACAAGGAGGCTCAGGCGTAATAGCCACATTATTTACGGTTACGGATATTGTTAGGTTTATGTTTAAGCTTAGGCTTAAGTGGACAGGCGCTGTAGCATGGGCTGGTCAATGTTTCGAACCATTGGCAATATCTACTACTAGCAGTATAAGTTAAATCAACTTGACCGTGAGCAACTACTTTGAGTACGGCAACACTGTAAATTCCAGTGAATTGAAATTGAAAATGAGTTGAATCATTGATTGTGAATTAGGTTTTTCTGAACTCAGAATTCGGAATTCAACGAACACATTCTGAGTTAAGTAATCAACTCAACTGCAATTAAATCAACTCCGAGCGGGTTAATGTTTACTGTTGATAACTCATAAATAACCAAAAATAACCAATTGTCAGTCTGAGTAAATTAATCAACACATTGGAATTTACAGTGTTGAATGATTTTAAATATACCAGAAACTCAATTGTATTGTACGATTATTATTTTAGGCAATACTATTAAAATTGTATTTGTCGAAACAGTCGAAAATCGTCGAACTGTGGAACAGTGGAAATCTGACGTTTATCATATGGCACAATCAAATATTGGTTTATCATTGTGGCTCGAAGATAAAACTAAAATTGTTATACAAAGCGTTGAATTTTATCAATCGTTACTGCAAACAGGTAAAAAAATGTTTAGCAATATATTTTAGGAAAATCTACTTGTTCTGCGCGTAAGCTTTTAGGTTCAAATTTAGGCTTAGGTAAGTCTTTTCATATGTACAAAGACTACATGGTAAATTCCTGTGAGTTCAACCACAGCTTAAACAGTTGTGTATTAAAACTCGAATAGAAGTTGCATTCAATTCTCATTGGTCAGTTGTACATTAATACTCGAATAGAAGTTGCATTCAATTCTCATTGGTCAGTTGTACATTAAAACTCGAATAGAAGTTGCATTCAATTCTCATTGGTTAATTTTTGGCGATTTACTTAAATTTTAACTTCATTCGTTTACACAAAGTTCATGAAAACTATTCACACGAGCAAGGATTTTTCAGCGAGAACTCGCAACTGCAACTTGCACCAAATACTTGTAGTTGTAAGTATTTTCAAAAAACATCACTTTCACTTCGAATTTCGACATTAATTTCTTTGAATAATTGGCAGACCAGTGCAATAACTGTAAAGCATATGCTACAGTAAAGCATACGCTATAAATTATCAGTTCTGCCAATGATGATGAATGAATTCCAGTTGAAAGCCTATTCATAGCTGTGAATTAAGCCCTGACGTATATTCATCATGAATACATTGCATCTGCAAGTTCTTTACATGACTTTTATAAAAATCTTTCAGCTGAAAGTTTCAGACGCAAGAAACGTTTATGCGTAAAAAGGTTTTATTCGAAATTTCTTGTCTTGAAAACGCCTTTATACCGACACAATTTCCCATTCAGTGGATTAATAATGTCGAACTAGTCCCGTCTCCATACTACCGTAGATTGCACGTGTGAATAGGGCTTAAACGAAGACAGGAGTGTACTCAAGCTTTGAGAAACAAGAAATTACATGTTATGAAAATTTCGCAAACAACTTCATGCGATACCCAACTGAAAACGATTTATCTCAACAACATTTGAGCAAAAATCGCCAAAAACAGGATAGACATAATATTCCGTGCAGTGTACAAGTTTAAGCTTAGCCGTTTAGCTTCTTAGCTTTACTAATTTGGTGTAGCTTCCCTATAGACATGTTAACGTTGAATTGCTAATTGCAGTTGCAGTCTGCTACGCCGATATAGTGTTTTGTGCAATTCGACGTTAGACTGCACACTAATTAATATAGCAATAATGCAATTAAATCATACAATATTGCAATACATTACAAAAACTGCATGTACCATGGTAATGTCAAGTTTGTGTTATCTTTTTTGTTTCAGTTTTTGCATTCGAATTAGGATTTGACTTAGATACTGGAGTTGAAATTACACACGATGATTTGAAGTCTATTCGTTCGCAGTTCGCCAGCTTGGCAGGAATATCACAAGCATCTGTCACAAATATTACAGTTGTTGATGGTATAAAAGTTTTAGGAAATTTTAGCCCATGTAAATCATCAGGGGTGGAACGTTTTTCTGTGAGACCACTATAGTGTAAGCTTAATAAAAATTTAGACTAATTTTTTGGCTTAAGCTTAGGTATAAGCTCATTTTTATGCGTCGAGTTAGGATTAGGCTAAGGCTTAGAAATATCGCTTCTACTACTGTTACGGCCGTGTTCTATACATTGGCCAAGATATCTAACGTTGTTCGTTGCTGTTGTTTTAGTTTGTTCGTTGCTGTTGTTTTAGTTTGTTCGTTGCTGTTGTTTTAGTTTGTTCGTTGCTGTTGTTTTAGTTTGTTCGTTGCTGTGTTTTAGTTTGTTCGTTGCTGTTGTTTTAGTTTGTTCGTTGCTGTTGTTTTAGTTTGTTCGTTGCTGTTGTTTTAGTTTGTTCGTTGCTGTTGTTTTAGCTATGTAATTGAACAAGTGTTAATAGTCGAATTTCAACTTGAGAACAAAAATAATATATTTATCGCCTAAATTTCAACTCATGTTCAAATATAAGAGTGGTTTGCTGAAAACAAAACCTTTTGTGGCATTTGTTCAATCGGCGTTCGAGTAACTATCGCACAACCTAAATACGGCATTCTTAGTGTAAAGTAAATACCTTTAGACACAAGCATATTGTTTCATTTCAGTTAGGGCCGGGGTTACGATAGTCGGCTTCCCCAAACAGGTCCGTGGGAGGCCCCACTAAAATATGCCACGGCTCTACTTCGTGGTCCGCAAAAAAATTATTCGTTTGCCAAAATGGGAACCCCCAGGGTCAGGGTCCGGTCCCCCCAAATGAGGTGTTGGGGTACGCTTCCGCCGGCATTGATTCCAGGTTTTGTACGCTAACCAGCGGTAGTTTATTTAACGTTAAGTTTAATTAGAACATTTTAGGCAAACGGGTTAATTTTCGAATAGTTGATTTCAATCAAACGAACCTTGAACAAATTATTCATCGGATTGTTGATTTATCGAACCGTGGCCAAATGGCACTAAACATTCACGAACAACGCGTACAATTAGTGTCACCCGACAGTCAATATGTAAACGAAGGTAATTCAATTACTTCTCCAATTGAAACCGGAACTGGATGCAATCAATTAACTTTTTTTGTAGCTTTCCGGTAATTTGCTACACGGTAAATTGGAGTGAGTTGATTTTATCTCAGAGTGAGTTCGATTCACGCAGAGGTGTGAGCTCTGAACTATATGTTTCAGAATTCAGAATACTGAATTGATTGAACTCATTCTGAGTTAATTAATCAGCTCAACCGGAATTAAATTAGCTCAAAGTGTGTTAATATTTACTGTTATTAACTCAAAAATACCAAAAATAACTAATTATCACTCTGAGTAAATTAATCAACTCATTGAAATTTACAGTGTAATTTGCTAAAAATAGCGCAAAGCTGTTTACTCTAAATATGTTTATATTTGATCGCATGTAAACATCCGAAGCGGAACGTTTTTCTGTAGTATTGCAGTACAGCAGGCTTTAGCTTTAGAGTAATTTTTGCTCAGGTTTAGGTATCAGCTCGTTTTTACGCTTTGGCTTAGGCTTAGGTTTACGAATATGTTTCTGCCACTGTTACGGTCCTGTTCTATACATTGGCCATCATATTTCAACATGATTTTGTATTTCCTTGATTAAATAATAGACCCTGAGTTCTTAAGACTTATTTTTGCGTCAATTTGAATTTACATTTATACTTACCCTTGTGCTTAGGTTTAGGTTTAGGCTTCTATTTAGAAACAATTATGCACTGAAACGATAGTATTGCCTAAAAATGTAATACTGACATGTTCTTGTCTGATGAATACTTATTCGATCGTGTGCTGGAACCATAATATTTATTATTTTATATATTTTTTCAACAATTTTTAATAAATCTTGTTTTTTCATATTTTCAGATACAACTGGAATATTTACGCTACGGTTGGCGAAACCAGTTAAAGACACGAGCGAAAAATCGGAAACATTACAAGATCTCGACGCGATACTGACGAATTTGTTAGATTCTAACAACGAATACATCGATAGCATTCGAATTGAACAACATACTGGTATGTTCAACTGAATTATAGATTAATATTAATCTTAGAACGTTTTAAAATCAAAAGGTATGCAATTTTAAGCTGTGTTTTAGATTTGGAACAATTTTAGTTTATGTCTTTATTATATTTCGAATTATTGAAAAAAAATTATTTTCAATGAAATCAAACAAATGGATTTTAACGCAACACGCGCTGCGTACGTGTTTTTGTATACAGAATGGATCCAGTTGCACACTCTTGTAAAGCAGTCATTATCGACTCATGATAGAACTCAGAACACTGTAAATTATAATGAGTTGATTAATCAATTCAGACAGATAATTAGTAATTTTAGGTGATTTCTGAGTTAGTTGCAGTTCATACTAATTCGCTCTGAGCTGATTTAATTGCGGGAGAGTTGATTAATTTACTCAGAACGAGTTTAATTAATTCAGAATTTTGAGTTCTGAAAGACTTGATTCAAAGTTCAGGCTTCTGAGTTGATTAAACGCATTCTGAGTTAAAATCAACTCACTGTAATTTACAGTGAACGGGCATTTAGAAGATATGGTCAAATTTAGCATGACTCGAGAACGGCGCCAGTTATAGTCAACTAATTTAATGCATGCATAAAGAAAAGTATGCTAGTCTTTCGTCTACAAAATGAATGTACCCAGCACGCGTTGCATTTTCCGCTAACCAGCGTCATTTATGGTGAGACGAGATAAAACTTAATGTTTCTTTCAATTTTACGCGTTAAAATGTTCAAATTTCAGGCCTGTTTGGTTTATTTGTAAATTTAGTTCAAATTAAGCTAAAAGAGTTTAATCGTAAACAATCTTAAAATAAAAAATGTTTGCTAAATATTTCTTATTCAAATATGATATCATTTGTGTTGAAATCTAAGTGCGAAAACACTGTAAATTGCGATGAGTTGATTAATCAACTCCACTAGCGAGTTAGTTATAATATTTTTCAACATCAATTCAATCTGAATTGAGTTGATTTTCACACTGAGTTGAGTAGTTCTCACTCAGATAAATGTGGTATAACTCATTTTGAGTCAATATCAACTCACTGAAATTTGCAATGGTACTGTTGTGAATGTAGCCATTGTTGTATTGTTTATGTTTTCATAAAAACGGCAAAGAAGTGTTCTATTGAACAGTAACCGTTTGCGTCTCCCAGTAATATGTAAACATCAGAAGTCTTTAGTAAATTTCAATGAGTTGATTTTGACTCAGAATGAGTTGAATCACTCAGTCTGAGTTAGGACTATGAGAACTCAGCATTTTGAGCTGATTCATTTCATTCTGAGTTAATTAAACAACTCACCCAGAGTGAACTCAATTGAGAGTGAGAATCAACTTAACTCTGAGGGAGTCAATGTTCACTGGAATTAATTGAGAAATAACCAACTCGCTGGCTGAATCGATTAATCAACTCATTGCAATTTACAGGTGTATTAGCGTTGTTTTTCAGATACCGATTTCAAAGTGACAATTGTAATTTCTGCATCGAGTATTTACACTGACGATTATATTGAGTCGCTTGTATCGCGTGCGATCTTAACTCGACGACTCGATGGGTTGATGAGGAACGAAAATTCAATTCAACAGTTTTATGTGGTCTACGATGAAGGTAAACATTCAGCTATGTTCAGATTTTCGTTTTGGATAATTTTTAACAATTAAAATTTGTGCGTAGTTTGAAATAAAACTACAGTTTGAGTGCAGCATACTGAATTTTACTTGAAACCAAATCGCTTCAGTGTAGTGTCTACACCGTTTTGGGCCCATGTAAAGTTCAGGGGCGGATCGTTTTTCTGTGGGATTAGAAAAGAGTAAGCTTAAAGCTTTAGACAAAATTTTGGCTTGGCTAACGTTTAGGCTTAGGCGTAGGAATATATATGCTCATTTTTACCGTTAGGCTTAGGCTTAGGCTTAGGAATATGCTTATAATACTGTTCCGCCCCTGTTTGGCCTCGTTTTGGTGTCTATTTCCTGGCTACAGAATACGAAATGTTTGTGTACTTAACCTGCACACTGAGGTTTTTTCGGCTCATGCTTTAGACTCAGGTCTGTCGATAGCTCACATTGTAAGTGGGGGCTGAAAATCTTTCAGAACGGGTATACAAGGGTTTTCGTTGGCTTGCAAACAAGGTTGAAAATTTTCCAAGGGGGCGGGGGAAAATTTTTCCAGGGGAGGACTCAGCCCCACCCCCTGGCACCCCTTCGGTACGGGCCTGTTTAGAGTACTGTTCAAATACTTCGATGTCAAATTTTCCATATTTTAGCACCTGCTCCAAGTTGCTTTCCGACAGTGCGTGAACGATACGACGGAACTGTAATTACCGGAACCGGAAGTACGCTTTGTTCAACGTCATCCGGCATAGAGCATTTACAAGCCTGTCGCAATCTTTGCGAATATAAAGCAACCAACTACGCTGCGTATTTGATTGGAACTGATTGTGTTCTTGGATCGGAACCGGATACGGAATTTTGTCATTGTGATTATTGTAAGTACAAAAAATGTGGTAAGAAAATGTAAGAAAATGCGACAAATTTAAATTTTATTTGTTATCTCGAACAGTAAAAATGTTCAGTTAATTTTGTGCTGAATATTTTAAACTCAAGCTTTGCTAGCATTTTTGACTATTTTTCGTGAAAACAGAATTAACAAACTGTAAGAAAATGCTACACAGGTCAATTTTTCGTAAAAATTAATTCGACAATAACTTATTCAATAATCTGATGCTGATATTATTTAAGGTTAAAATGTTTTTAATGTTTGGTTTAACGATTGTTACAATCTTTAAGACTGAAGGTTAGGATTAGGCTTAGACTTAGACTTTGGCTTAGACGTAGGACTGACGAATGGTTTTGTTTCATAATTAACACAAATATATTAATAGTCGTAACATATAGAAAAATAACGCTAACCTAAAACCAGGTCAACATGAAGAAATATTAAGACTTTTGACCTATAAGCGAGCCAAAATGTCTAAAGAACATTTTTCTACGGTCTGGATATGTACAGTTCAATGTATAAGCTTAGTTCTTCTCTGTATCATGCTTGATGCGTATATATTTGTAATTTGAATATTTCAGGTGCTAATTCTGACGGCAATATTCTATCGCGGTCAACAGATTCCAGTGCAAGAAGTAAGTGGACATTTTGTATTTAGATTGATTTTAAAATTATATTAGCGTTCCGCATTTTCAACTGTGTGTAGCATCTATTACCAGTTACAAAAAATGATTTCAAATTTAAGTGAATTTTTAGCATGCTGGCTTATAATGTTTGAGAGTATCAAAATTGAATTTCAAATTTGTTTCAATATTTTAGAAAAACGTTCAGTGTCGCAGTTTGTATTGTCAAGCAAAGTCGTTGAGAAAGTTGATTTATCTATGCTTATAAAATGAGAAATAAAGTTTAAAATGAATGAATTTGATTTAATTATTTATATGCTTAATAGTTCGCTTCATTTTGTGTCTTATTAGTTTATTTTTTAAATGTTTCTATCATTTGAACGGCCCAGGTATCTTTTTATTTGAGTAACGTTTTTAGCAGGACTGCAACACTAATTTGTTTCGCTTTAGTGACCCGAATAAGAAGGGGAGACTGATATTTATTTGACCTCTGTAGATGGTAGAAGCCTGTTATTCGGTTACGGACTGTTATTTATTTTTAAAACGAACCATATAAATTAATGCATTTGCAATTACTTAATTAGTTGATCACAAATTATAATTGCAATTAGTCAGTATTCAATTAATTATTGCAATTTTGTATTAACGTTGCACTTGCAGTTATTGCTGCTGATGTTGCACTATTGTCAGATACGTTCGAAGAGTCAGTGCTTAACTAAAATAAAATGATTAATAATTAAACACACTCCCAGTGAGTTGATTTTAACTCAGAATGTGTTGAATCACTTAGTTTGAGTTAGAACTTTCACAGCTCAGAATTCTGAATCACTAAATTTCACTCTGATTAAATATTCAACGTACCTGGAATCAACTGAACTCAGTGCGACAATCAACTAAACTCCGAGTGAGTTAATGTTTATAGTTGTTAACTTTCAAATAACCAACTCTCTAGCTGAGTTGATTAATCAATTCATTGGAATTTACAGTGAAGGGACATAACAGCTAATGCATGTTATTCGAAAACTAACACACTGCTGTTATGGGTGGTACAGTTTCCATGTAATAAATTTTTTGGGGCAAAACGATAGCAAGTGAAAACTATGAGTATGACTCTAAGGGCGGCGCTATACTTTTGATGGTGTCCGACGCCGTCCGTCACCATGCGTCACGGTGCGGTATCGCAGGTGAATAACGACGCCGTTTGGGTAATGGACTTCGTCGGACGTGTGATGGACGGCGCCGTACGCCACGTATAGCTCAAACCTTAAGGAAATAAATTCTTTTTGCACTGTAAATTTCAGTGAGTTGATTTTAACTCAAAATGAGTTGAATCACTCAGTCTGAGTTAGGACTATCAGAACTCAGAATCTTGAGTTGATTCAATTCATTCTGACTTAATTCATCAACTCACCCAGAGTCAACTCAATTCAGAGTGAGAATCAGCTCAACTCAGAATGAGTTAATGTTTGCTGATATTAATTCAGAAATAACCAACTCGCTAGCTGAATTGATTAATCAACTCATTAGAATTTACAGTGTGAGACCTGATGATCGCTTTAAAGACGAATGCACTTAATATATATACTTAATATGTGATATGCTTACGTGTATATTTTATTTTATATTGAAGTTTTTTTAAAATAAACTTTAATTCAAACTGTGGCTAAGGCAGTATACCTTAAAGTTTAAAATATATAATACATTTACCGATACAAAAAGATTAATTGAATTAAGAGTCTATGACGACTCTCTGGCAGGTACAGGGTGTAACTGGATATCCGTTTTCATAAACATCGATATTAGTTTCCATCCATGTATAGAACAGTACCGGGTCGTTTTCCAGCGCGGCTGTAATAGCATCAGTTAAATCTTTTGACCAACTTTTTTGATTAGGCTTAGGCTTAATAGGCTTAGGCTTAGGAATATGCTTATACTACTGTTTCGGCCCTGTTCTATACATGGACTGTAATATCGGTTTCCATTTATGGTATAGTAATACCGGTAATTGTGTGATATTTACGTTTGTAATTGTAAATCATTTAATATGACTCAGTTTTTGACAATACAGATTTGCTGCAATTGTTTGATTTTAAACAAAAATAGCACAATTTGTTCAAAATCAATAAAAGCCAGGTGCAATTTTGAAACGCCTGGTCAATTTTTAGGGCAGCCTCTGCTTATGGTATTTCTGTAAAAGAGTAGGTTTAAATTCTAGATTACATTTTTTCCTTAGGCTCATGCTTATTAATACATTTTTTCAACGCTTAGATTTAGGAATATGTTTAATCTACTGTTAGGGCTGTATAAGTGATTTTGGCCAAACATTTATATACCTTGTATTGGCTTAAAAATTAGAAAAAATTATTCGTTAATCCATCCATTCGTTGAAATTGAAAAAGTTGCTATAAAAACGCCATTTATTTATTTTCGCGTGAAAATAAATGTCCTCGTTTTCAAAAACGCAACGCTCGCTGGGTACATTCTTTTCTAGACAAAATGTATACAATTCCAGACTGTTGTCAGTGTAACAGTTCATCTGTTAATTGAACGAACTAAATTAGTGAATTTTAAAAAATACAAATAAACAGTGCATGCAACTGCAAAAATTAGCCAAAACTCGTTGTTCAATCGAAAACTATCACCATTGTTTTAGCCCATTTAAACTTTTTCAAATCCTCAGTTCAGTTTATTGTTCGAAATCAACATTCGAAAAAACTCAACTCGAGTTGAACTGAACGAGATTATTCGTCGCGAGATGAAACACCCGTTCTCAATGCTTTGTTGGGCCATGGTTACTTTTACGGGCGTAACAGTAGATTAAGCGTATTCCTATAAGCGCAAGCCTAAGCCTAAGCAAAAAATGTAATCTAGAATGTGAATCTACTCTCTTATAGATCCACCAGAAACCTGGACGCCCCTTAAAGTTACTTGGGACCTTTGTTGCATGAACCATTGCAAACCAAAAACGCAACAACTATTAACATTTTGTTTACATTAAAGTGTGCGTAGTTTTTTGAATATTGTTTACTTACATGTACACATTTCATGTTCTGTAGTAAGCTACACTATGAATTTCTGTGGCACCTTTGTCAGCGGTGCCGGAGTAGGCAGGGGTGGGGGCTCCCCCTAAATTCCGGGGTGGTACCCGCAAACTCGCGAGCGAGAAGCCAGACGCATTTGAAAACTTAAGCGGTTTTTGTTTCAACCGGTTATGGTGGGGGCCCCTTTAGTGGTGGCCCCCCGAAATGGGGGTTTGGGGTGACTGCTCTGGCCCTGCCTGTCAAAGTATTTAGGACGGTACATAATGGTCAAAATTGCTGCTCTAATGTCTCGATTACCAGGAGCAAGAGCGTATAATACTCATTAACAAGAGTGTGCAACTCTGCGGCTCCCGCATGATACAAAATGTACTACCGGGCGTGGCGTTTTGGCTGACCCTCTATTATTTAAATGGGGGTCGCTGTCACATGCAACAACCCAAAATTAAACGATAACCTTTTGTTGTACCCGCCTATATAAGGGGTTGGTCAAAAACGTAACGCGTGCCGGGTGTATTTTATGCATGCGAAACCCCAATACTTGCACACTTTTGTATCATACACTCTTGCCAGGGGTGACTGATATTTATTTTATCTCGAAATGGATGTACCTTCCGTTTAAATGTTGACGCCAATGTATAGAACACAACCGTAACAGTAGTATAAGCATATTCCTAAGCCTAAGTCTAAACAAAAAATAGTCTAAAGCTTAAGCTGACACTATTGCGGTCCCACAGGGGAACGTTCTGACCCTGATCTTTTTATGGGCCAAGGGTTGGTAAGACTATTTATTGGCTAAGATGATGGAATTTGAATATAATAAACTTGGCTTAACGGTTCCTACATGAAACCAAAGGCATGGTCACTATGTTGTGGATATTTGCTTCAACGTAAACAAACAAAACCGTTGCGAGGATCATATTTCGTTTATGCTTAAAACCTATTTGTTTATAATATTTTTGTTTTTAATACAAAAATAGAACAAAGTAAAAAAATTAACAAAATTAATTGTTTTTTCCAGCACTGTAAATTCCCAACGAGTTGACTTTAACTCAGAATGAGTTGAATCACTCAGGCTGAGTTAAGACTTCCAGAACTCGGTCAATAAAACTCACTCTGAGGTATTTATTCAACTCACCCGACTGAACTTAACGTGGGAATCAACTCAACTCATGGTGAGTTAATGTTTACTGTTATTAACTCAGGGATAACTAATTCGCTAGCGGAATTGATTAATCAACTCATTTGAATTTACAGTGTAGGTGTACACGGTGAAGCGTTAGAATTGAGCAAAATATTTGTTATCTGCATTAAATTTATGAAGATAATTTTAGTCAAATTTAACAGTAAGCAGAGGTACATTCAGAAATTTCTGACGCAGTGTAAATTCTAATGAGTTGATAAATTAACTCTGGCAGAAAATTTGTTATTTCAAATTATTGCTGACAGTGAATAAAAACACTCTGAGTTGATTTTATCCACGTTACTTGATTTAATTAACTCAGAAAGAGTTCAAACAATTCCAAATTTTGAGTTCTGAACCGTCAAAGTTTCACAAAAATTGCAATGCCGAGTTCAATCGGCAACTGTTGAAATGCTAAAGTTACCCTGAAATCAAGTGTGCCAGCACTCGTTGCTATTTAACACTAAATAATATAAAAACTAAACGCCCATTTCGGTTCAGAATAATATTACCCTGAGCACTGAGAGATCGGAGAACTGACAAACTTGTACACTGGAAAGTTTAGGATTAGGCTTTAGGCTTAGTGTTTGGCTTAGGCTTAGGTTTAGGTTTGGCAGGCCCCTATATATATTTAACGTGGGCCACTGTTTGTATTTGAACGTGCCGCATATTGTAACCTGACACTGAGTTAGTCAGTTGCTCAACGTTTGTGGCATATTTTAAGCACAACCAGCTCTATAAAGTTTTCCCAATCTATAGAACACGGTCGGAGTAGTTAGTGATGGGCGTCGGATATTTTTGCATATCCGGATATCGGGATATTCGAATACACGTTTCTTTTCGGATACATATCAGGATATTTTTCATATCCGCATATTCGGATATCCGGTGATTATCTATAGTAACAAGTATAGCATATTCCTACGCCTAAGTCTAAACAAAAGTTAGTCTAAAGCTTAAGCTTACTCTATTCCAGACCCACAGAGCAACGTTCTGACCCTGATCTTCACATGGGCCGAAATTTTAAACTACAGTTTGTCAAATGACTATAACCGTAGACTGAATTTACTAGTCTTGTATATTATCGACTAACGGTCAGAATTGGTTGACTTTAAATAGAAGAAAAAATTATTCTACAAGCAAAGTGTGCAGCATCTTGTGTACGGAAAGTACGTCTTGTTGTCTCGTACAATAACACTTGAAATTCCTTTTCTTATATTAAGCTGAAAATACGACTACTTCCGCAAAAAATAGCTATTATTTGGTGGCAGGTTCAGAAACTTCTGACGGTCGATCTCGCGTGATTTCATATTGAAAAAATTGTAAGCTTACAAGCCAAACGCAATTTTAGCAAACTAAAGCTTATCAGTAAAATTTTAGGCTTAATCCAACGTTGTCGGACCCGGACAGCGATGGCATCCCTTGCTTCTGCCAGTGCGATTAGTTTTCCATATACTGATCTACTTTATACGGATTATGTAGTCTCAGAATAAAATTAGACTTTTGTTTTGTTTTTGTTTATTTTTATTTGTGTTTTGAGAATATTGTTTTTATAAACAAATATTTTATCAAATGACGCGTTAAATGTTCCACAACGTTTATTTGAAATAGAGCTAACAACGAATGACTTGAGCTGGCATTCTGACAAGTAGGATTACTCTTATTTTATATGCAGCTTTCAGAAGAAAATGTACCCAGCACACGTTGCGTTTTCACTTGATTCCGCCTCGTTTATATGGCAGTAAAAGAGAGTTTTTTGTTTTTTTCAAGTATATAAAAATAGCCAAAGCGACACTATTTCGTCACCGTTGATGAAGTTTAAAAATTTTTTATATTATTGAAAATTGTTAATCATTAAAGAACTTTTTGAAATTAGGGGTTTCCGTAACAAAAATATAATGGAAACAAACCATTAGAAAAACTAGCAGAGTATTGGAATTATATAATTTAAAACAATTAACTTATTTTGAAATTGTGTAATTTGAACAATTAACCATAATTGAAATTATATAATTTTAAATAATCAACCATTATTGGAATTATATAATTTAAAACAATTAATTATTTTTGAAATTGTGTAATTGAACAAATAACCATAATTGAAATTATATAATTTTAAATAATCAACAATTATTGGAATTATATAATTTAAAACAATTAACCATTATAGGAAATATATAATATAAACAATTAACCATTATAGGAATTATACAATTTAAAACAATTAACCATTATAAGAATTATATAATTTAAAACAATTAACCATTATAGGAATTATACAATTTAAAACAATTAACCATTATAAGAATTATATAATTTAAAACAATTAACCATTATAGGAATTATACAATTTAAAACAATTAACCATTGTACGAATTATATAATTTAAAACAACCATTATTGAAATTATATAGCAATTATATAATATAAATAATTAACCATTATTGAAATTATATAATTTAAAACAATTAACCATTGTACGAATTATATAATTTAGAACAATTGATTATTATTGAAATTATATAATATAAACAATTAATCATTATAGGAATTATACAATTTAAAACAATTAACCATTATAAGAATTATATAATTTAAAACAATTAACCATTATAAGAATTATACAATTTAAAACAATTAACCATTGTATGAATTATATAATTTAAAACAATTAACCATTATAGGAATTATACAATTTAAAATAATTAACCATTGTTTCTTATGACTAAGGGTTGCGCTATACTTTACTGAGCTGAACGCTGCAGCGCACTCCGACGCCCGCCTTTATGCTTTGCTAACAAAAATACAGTCAAAATCTATTTTTGGAGCCCGGCAGTGTGCAGCAATGTTTCCCTTGCCATACGCCGGTACACAACGGCGTCCGGTGGCGCTCGTTGAGTATAACGCAATCCTGACTGCTTATTATTATTATTATTATTATTATTATTATTATTATTATTCAAACATTAACAAAATGATTAATATCTTGAATTTAAACGAATCTGAAATTACAAGCCTATGGCAAAGTTATGCCACTTTTATTTTGCACTGTGAAACATTTTGTCGCTTTTCAATTGAACAGAACTTCGCTTCATTTAAAATATTGCTAAAATTTATTATTTAAGTGATTTGACTCACTGGTTGTGTAACATTTAACTTTTTTAAACATTAAAATACACCCAATTCCGTTAATACTTAATATGTCGACGATTGTTTTAAGAATATTACGAAAAAATGTACTTGGAATATAAATAGTCTTAAAAACATGTTACATTTTAATACATTTTATTGTTTTAAAAAATGTAAAAAATTGTCTTAAAATAAAAAAAACTTTTTTAACTTTTGTTTTTAAACATTAAACTACGATCATAATTGTGTTAATATGAACACGGTTGTTTTTAGAATATTAAGAATAAATCTGCTTAGACTAAAAATAGTCTTAAAAACATTTTACATTTTAATACATTATTGTTTTAAAATGTAAAGAAAATGTCTTAAAATAAAAAAAACTTTTTTAACTTTTGTTTTTAAACATTAAACTACGATCATAATTGTGTTAATATGAACACGATTGTTTTTAGAATATTCAGAATAAATCTGCTTAGACTAAAAATAGTCTTAAAAGATTTTAAATTTTAATACATTTCATTGTTTTAAAAATGTAAAGAAAATGTCTTAACATAAAATAAAACTTTTTTAACTTTTGTTTTTAAACATTAAACTACGATCATAATTGTGTTAATATGAACAAGGTAGTTTTTAGAATATTAAGAATAAATCTGCTTAGACTAAAATAGTCTTAAAAGATTTTAAATTTTAATTTGTTATTGTTTTAAAAATGTAAAGAAAATAAAATAAAAAAACTTTTGAAATGATCATCATAATCGCTAGTAGCTGTCAATGCCTTTTTGAGTTGCATCTAAATTTTACTACTGCTCCAATTGTTTTCGAAAACAGTATATTATTTGACAAATTTCATAATGCCGATTATAGCAAAAATAAGTGTTTATTTAAGCGAATTAAGCTCTACATCAAAGGTTAACAATTGCATAAGAACTATTCGAACATTTTTTCAAATCTTTTAAACATTTACACAGTATTTACTGAAAAAATTATATCCGATTATTGTATAAGGTTATAAATAGAAAATTTTTTCAAAGTATACTAGTTTAGTGTGCACTAGCATTACTGCAGACACTTAGAATCTGAAAATTTTGTTCAATGAAATTGATGTACGAATGTTCTAAATTTCGCCTTGGTTCTTTTTAACCGTGAGCTGAAATGCTAAATTAAAGCAAGGTTTAGTTCACATAAGGTTAGTACTTAGCTTAGGTAACTGTTTAAAGACCGTAATTTTAATCTGTACCTGATCGCTGATTAGGGACAACTTTATACAACGAGAGACAGTTCCATACGGTCCAGTAGAAAAGAAAAGACCCGGGACCTCTGACTCTGCTCTCTCTAGAAAAATTTCGCCTCCTAGAAACATTTCAGTTTTGCTTGTAAGTCATCACAAACCCCTGTATGCTCATTCTGTAAGGTGTACAGAACCTACTCAGCAGTATGAGCTGACTACGGGCGTGGTTCTGCAATTCAAATTGACTAAAGAATTGTTTGAGGTCTACAGGCGATAAACTTTTTAGTTTTCCTTAACTTTTAGATAATTATTTAGTTGTAACCAATACTGATGACTAGTTTGAAACAGTTTTAGCTGTGTTAAAATACCTGTGTCACTTAGCGATTTTTGGGCGACAAGTTGTCAGGTCGACGAGTTGTCGGGGGACGAATTGTCGTGATACGTCGCTAAAACCAGAGGTCCTTCACACAGGTAAAACAGCGGAATCCGTTCTGACAGACTCAGGACAGAACAGTTATCCTTTCTATGACGGTATTGACAAAATGGCATGTGTATGTGCGGAAGTATACGCCGTTCAGACGGTCTGCCAATTGTTTGGTGTGTGTTCACTGAATGTGTGTGTCATTTTAGGATATCTCATTTGTAATTTTGAAAACACTGCAAATACGAATTCACAGCCTCTGATGTGGGAACATTTTTTTACAGTAGCATAGACAGTATAACGTGGATGACGCATAATTTGTTGCGTTGTTTTCTTTAGCTGGTGACAAAAATTGCAAGCACTTTTTACGATAAATGAGTGTGTAGGCGTCGACACAGGCGTCGCAAGTTTGTCACATGCGTCAACGTTAATGAATTGTTTTTTTGTAATTTATGACTAATCGAGCGAAATTCTAAATTATTATACTTAAATTTGAGAAAAAAGACATTTAATTTGTTCATAGTGACAAATTTAAGATACTAAGTAGTTTCATCGTTGTTTTTTCACTAAAAACGCTTAATATTCGGTTTTAGAGTTTGTTCGACTATTCGTCCAGCTCGTGTTTGCCTAAAAATAACCTGATTTTTTAAATTTTGCATGGTTAAACCTCAAAAAATCGAATTTTTCAAAAATGTAAATTTGAGTACACTTGCGTTCGGCATAGAATTAGGCTTATTATAATGTATAATTTCATTTTCATACTTAATAGGCTTAGGCTTACAAATAATATACTGCTAGGACAACCCTGTTCTAAACATTGGCCCAAATAATTGTTTTTTTTTGCAATATTTTTATTATATGTTCTATTGGGGCTCATAACTGTCTCATTTTTGCAATTTAGATACCACGCAACACTCGTATCTTATAAGCTATTGTTTTAAATTGTAGACAATTATCTTCCAAGTTTCTATACTTGACATCCTACAGAAACAAATGATACTCCACAATACAATACTTCATACCAGAATACGAGTTATAAATAATTAAAATGCATTATTTGTGCAACGGAAATTAATATTTCGAACGACAATTTTTAAGCCGGAAAAAACGGTGATTAAAACGTTTCATCAGAAAATAGCTTCAGGTTAACTTAAAATACATGAGTTTGGCATTTTTAAGGTTGACATGTTAGAATAAAAGCATACTTAGGATGGCGCTATACTTTTGATAAGGTCCGGCGCCGTTCGTCACAGTCCGGCGCCGTCCGTCACAGTCCGGCGCCGTCCGTCACTCCGGCGCAGTCCGTCACCGTTTGTTATCGTGCGGTATAGTACATGAATTAGTCACGTATGATACCGTAAGGTAACGAACGTCACCGGATGTCATCAAAAGTATTGCGCCACCCTTATTCAGATTGTTATTTTTACTAAGATCTATTGGCATATTTTTCAAATAGATGTAAGGATAATTTTCGTTTTCCCTCAAAAAGTTTTTTAATTGTAACCCTGCCATTATCTAAGAAATTTCTTAAAATGCCTAATAAATCCGCCAAAAACTTTCAACATAAAAATAGATTTGCTCTCCGCAATATGTTTCAGAAGAATTAATAGTCAACATGATTTTGGACGCCATTGTTTCTTAATATTTTTCCAGGTTACATCGAACGAATGTGCTGGTCTAGTTACTATCCTTTTAATAGGAATATGAAGCATATCCCATGCTGCTCAAGTGCTGAGCAATTTTTTCTAGTTGAACATTTGTTAACATTTTGTCAAATCAAAATTGACTTGACCAATCAGAGCTGGACCTAAGTCAAAAAATTAAAAATTAAGGGAAAATTTGAAGTTAAGCTAATTTCAGACATCATCTGGATGATCATTATTCCTAAAAATTTGTTGAAGGTGAGGTACTTGTAGAATAATATACACGACCTGCCAAAGGTTCAGTTTCGTACCTTGCATGTTCATTTTTGGCAAATACCAAAATAACTTTAATTCTGAACCCACTCTCTTTATATGCCTAAAACTTCAAGGTGAAAATATTGTCAAAACTACGTCTAAAAGTGAAAACAATAGCCTTAGTCTTAAGCTACACCTCTATATTAAACTTTCATATATAATAAATTTAGTTTAGAGTCTAACTAAAATCTAAATAGTGAAATAGTAGCTTTAATATATCATAATTGACTATTAACAGAAACGTGTTACATATGATTAATAAAGTTACCAATGCATACTGAAGACGCAAATAATTTGTCCAATCATAAGCGGCCAGCTAAAGTCGACTTAAGTTATCCCACTTCGGACACGGACGTCTCAAATAATGAGTATAAACGAAAACTAAAATCTCCCACGGTCGTAAATATTTCATCCCCAGCTATTTCTAAGTCATCCGTGCCTAATTTTGACCGAGCCCCTACACCAAGGTTTATACAAATTTACGATTTGCCTCCGGATGACGACCGGCGTCAACATCTTATTTCCGGTCTTTCGTGTGAATCAGTGGCGGAAAACGAACCTAAATCAACGGATCTCAAGGCAGAAAGTAAAACTTCTGGCAAAATGAACGTAGAAACTTCGAATCCAAAGTCACTTTCAATATCTTCTGATGTTCGATCGAACAACAAAGTTGCTTCGATGTGGCGTCGTATATCTCAAGCTGCTCTGAACAAACATCAATTGCGGCAAGTTGCCACTGAAGACTTCAATAGCAACAACGACTACGACATCAACAGCGACAACAACAGCAGCAGCAACAGCAGCAGCAGCAACAGCAGCAGCAACAGCAGCAGCAGCAACAGCAGCAGCAGCAACAGCAACAACAACAACAACAACAACAACAACAACAACAACAACAACAATAATAATAATAATAATAATAATAATAATAATAATAATAATAATAATAATAATAATAATATTAATAACAAGAAGAACGACGAAGACGATGGCGACAGCGAAAACAACAACAACAACGGAACTATTAACAATAAGATTGAGAGCAAGACCGAAAATGGAGAATTGCCAAAGAACAATCACGAACACATCAACAAAACGCCACAAAACAACTCGAGTCCTGAACCTCATGCATCCTTGATCCTTTCACCAATAGGAGCACAATCGCTAAATCAAACAACCAATGAGATGAGCCCATCGAAAGCAAAATTATCCAATCAGAAGAATGAAGATCCGATAACAGACCGACAAACCAATCGGAGCTCAACGAGTAGCGCCAAAGCTCCGGATGCAGTTGTTGCATTTTTTGAAAAAATTGCATCGTGGAAGTTGTATATGATTCCGTTTGGTTAGCGATTTAGAAGCATAAAAATAAACATTTAAGTGAAACATAGAAGAATATTACGACACAGATGAATATGACGCATTTTACAGTCAGCTTAACTTTAGCTAAATTTGTGCAAAGTTTGCATCGTTATAAAAAAACAAGCTATAGTAATCATTTTATATCGCTACCGAGTAAAATCTATATAATTAAAACTGAAATGCCTCACATACGTATTTTGGGCAACTTTCCAGCATTGTTTTGTTTACAATATTTACTTAGAACACAAACATAATTCGTCTGTGCCAAGAAAATTTGCATGCAGATTGTTGTGCATTCGTTAACTTTTGCGCATTACGCAAAGCCAGCTGATTAATTTAAATAATGAATCATGATACAATTAATTATTGTAATCTATACAGGCATAGGTTAGTAAACAATTAAAATTTACTACTTTAAATTTTGAAAGTTTTTAGAAAACTAAATTCAAAATCGTTCGAAGAATTAAATATTTTCAACTTGAATTTCTGAGAAAATTACAGAAAGTAACGCCCATGCTCAAAATGACAAAAACATACTAAACTGCCGGCTTTTTGCTCCAAAAATGTTTTAATTTCTTCATTGAACTGTTTATTTTTAAAAAACATTTTTTTCACAGTTCAAAGATTTCAAATTTTTTGTTCATTCAAAATCAAACGAGATTCCAACCTTAGTCTTTTAGAAAGTTGAGTTTTATTTTAGGTTACACTTGTCTTGTAATCTGTTACTCACTTATCGGAGGCGCAGTTTACTATGCGCTTGAAAGCAAAGTTGAACTCAATTCAATAAGACAAACGCAGCGAACGTATAACGCCAATTTACTGGATATTGCTCAACGATTGCAAGCTCAAATACTTCGTCAAATATCACTGATCGCACCGCATTGCAATAGCAATTTAGCCGACAAACTCGACCAAATTAATTTCAATTTAACTCAAAGCTCAATCGACAGAGTGAAAATGTTCAATTCAACTGAACTCGTTTTTAACCGTGAAACTTTGAACGCAACTAATGCACTGAATGCAAGCCGGGCACTACTGTTCGACGCGCTTTCACAATTGCCTTGCGCTCCAGAGTCGGATCCAAGGTTGAATTGGACGTTTCTTGGTTCAGTTTGGTTTGCAATTACAATATTTACGACAATTGGTTAGATTTTAAATAATATTTTATTGTTTTTGGCAATTCGTCATATATTGTAGGTTTAAAAAAGCATATTTTATAATTGTTTCAGAAATATATGTATTTCGAATTACTTACGAAGCGTCGCATGCGGGGTTCACGTTATAACCGAGGCAGCTTGACATACCGACTCTTGTACACATTGATCTTCTGAGAGCGGTGGTTTGTAAGCAAATGTCAAATGACATTCGAGTTTTGTCTGTTCACCCGATATGAGTGCTTGAATTTTAATGTTGACGACGAATCAACATGGCAAACCGTGTCCCGCCTGCTCCGGTTATAACGTGAATCCCGCATCAGTAGGAATCGTGTCAAAAATACAACACAATTTTTGCGCTTTGAAAAATGGATTAACATTGTGATGCCACAATAACGTTTTGGCAAGCGATTACTGAGATTCGCAACTGGTTTCCATTATATATCGTGTCCTAATAGAGTAAGCTTAAATTTTAGACTAATTTTTACACTTTGGCTTTAGCTTTAGGAATATGCTTATAATACGTTTACGTTCTTCAAAGTGACGTTTGGCACATATTGTTTGCTGTTTTTTGACCATTTCAGGATATGGAAATTATGCTCCAGTTACAGACAGTGGCCGGTTGTTTACTGTCGTTTATGCTCTGGTCGGGATCCCATTGGTTTTGTTGACACTTAGTGAAATTGGCAAATTATTTACGATGTCTCTCAAAGTCGCGTATAACAAATGCAGAAGTTAGTTTAATTACGACGAAATTGTATGACTTGAAGAAATACGTCTTATACATTCAGTTTGCTTGTACTGTAGTGACCCGAATAAGAGGGGATCGATATTTATTTGGCGTCTCCAGAGGGTACCTCCCCTGTTATACGGTTGCGGACTGTTTATTCTTAACCCGCCCTTGGTTACTAATGTATATGCGGTATTGCAACTATCCGTTGAATTAAACGTTTTTTGTCTTGTGTCAATAGCTTTAGTGATAATGCAAGATTATACTTAGGAATGTACTTTCAAAACTCAAGTATGCTTTATGGTTTCGAACTCTACTATATTCGGTCCTGGAGTCATTTTTGCGCTACAATTAGGATTAATTGACATTTATGGACTCTAATTAGAATTTAGGCACTCTCTCCGCTTACGGACTCTTATTAGGGATACAGACTCCTATTGATTGAGACTAAAATGAGACCCCCTTTTATTACCCTCCCCCGCTTATTCGGGTCACTACAGTTATTCGAAATATTTTTTCATTTCAGTTTCGCAAAATGTTTGAGGAATATTTTTAAATTATTATTGCAACATTGCATAATAATTCGTATTTTACAAAAATAAGCACTAAATTTTAAGGTACTTTTAAGCAAAAAAATTTTCACTATTAATTACATTTTCATAAATCTTATGCGGGGTTCACGTTATAAATTATTGCATTTTCATGTATGTAACTGACTGATTGAACCACCGACTGACTCGCGTCTGTTTAGCTCAAATTAATTATCCCATAGAATTAGCAATAATGGTTTGCTGCTGTAGATTTTTTGCGTACATTTTATTAAATTTGTGTTTATAATAAAATCGGTCTTAAAAAGAAAATTTCAAATTTGATTTCTTAACAAATTTTACAATTCTTAGGCATTAACGGTTCATTTTGAGTATTTCAGAAGCTGTCTGTCGAACAAAAACAAACCTGTGTCGGCAATTCTTCAAAATGAAATCAAACCGGTTTCAATTTAACAACGGTCTTCGGTGAGTGTTAAACATTACTTTATCTGTGTAATCATACTACAACGTGGGTGATGATTTGTTACCCGACCCACGCTTTAACCACTCAAATAAAAAATTTTTTACCCGCAGGCATACCATCGCAAAAAAGATCTACCCATGACCAACTTTTTACCCGCGGTTGAGCCTAAAACGAGTAGTTTAATGATCGCAGGTGGTTTCTAGTTTTAATGAAGTCTTGCGTTTTATAGCTTCAACGAATTTTACACATCAAAGTTTAGTAGAAACAACAAAATTTCAAACTCAATTAAATAATGCACCGGACAACAACTGACCATAGGTAAAACAGACAGCGTATGTTTTGCAGCTTAAAACTTAAAAATTTTGGCTCGGGTAAAAAGTGTGAATTTTTTAACCGCGGGATACAAATCTTTACCCGCGCTTTTACACGTGGCTGAAATTCTATACTCGACCCGCGTTTAGTCGCGGGTACCCGCGGGTAAACTCCCACTCTGTGTGTAGTGCAAGACAATATAATTATTAACATAACAAAATTTATTTATCTGTAAAAATGTTCAGCCGCCAATTAAAAATAATAACTTTCGGTTGAAAAGACATAAAGCTAAAACCGAGTAATTTTACTAAAAAGTATTTGCATAATTTTCAATGGACAGCTCAGACGGCCTGGAAAAGTAGCAGAAATCAAAGCTAATTTTACACTGTAAATTTCAATGAGTTGATTAATTAATGCATCTAGCAAGATGGTTATTTCTGAATTAATATCAGTAAACACGAACGCACTCTGAGTTGAGTTGATTCTTACTTTGAGTTGAGTCGACTCTGGGCGAGTTGATTAATTAACTCAGAATGAACTGAATCAACTCAAAATTTTGAGTTCTGATACTTCTCACTCACACTGAGTGATTGAACGCATTCTGAGTTAAAATCAACTCACTGAAATTTACAGTGTACGGCTGTGACAAGATTTATGAGCCAGATTATGTCAAATTTTGACAAACACAACTCACCGAGAAGACGATATTAAGAAATTGTGTGTATTTGACATTTGTACCGAATTTTTCATTTGAAATCTTTTTCTTACCCCCGGTATAAATCTTACTGTCTCTCTATCTTGCAATTCCGAATTTTGAGCCTAATATTCCTGCTTACCCTTCTCGATTTCTGTTTCAGGTGCGAGAGTCATTTATTAAAACTTCAACGCTTTCCACTTTGACCCTACAGAGTCACACTGTGACTGTGGGAAAATTTTGCAACTATTGACGCGTTTTGTCGAAACCCCGATTTGAAATATAAGAAAATAAATATTTGATTTAAGATTTTAATACAATTTTTTTCGACCGATTTGAATTATAAGAAAATAAATATTTGATTTAAGATTTTAATACAATTTTTTTTCGACCGATTTGAAATATAAGAAAATAAATATTTGATTTAAGATTTTAATACAATTTTTTTCGACCTATTTGAAATATAAGAAAATAAATATTTGATTTAAGATTTTAATACAATTTTTTTCGACCGATTTGAAATATAAGAAAATAAATATTTGATTTAAGATTTTAATACAATTTTTTTCGACCGATTTGAAATATAAGAAAATAAATATTTGATTTAAGATTTTAATACAATTTTTTTCGACCTATTTGAAATATAAGAAAATAAATATTTGATTTAAGATTTTAATACAATTTTTTTCGACCGATTTGAAATATAAGAAAATAAATATTTGATTTAAGATTTTAATACAATTTTTTTCGACCGATTTGAAATATAAGAAAATAAATATTTGATTTAAGATTTTAATACAATTTTTTTCGACCGATTTGAAATATAAGAAAATAAATATTTGATTTAAGATTTTAATACAATTTTATTTCTTCGATATTTCAGTTGTGAGTCTTTCAAAAAATCTCACCACTCAACGTCGACACTCGAATCGAACTGCGATGACAGCGGCGACGTGAGACGAGGACAGCCAGCGAAAGAATACAACGACGCTGTTTCAAGTATTTATTCTGACGATGATTGGCACAGTTTTGATTTTCCAGTACCGATAGCGCTTGCACTTGTTGTCTGTTGGATTTTAGCAATCAGTGCAGTCACATGGTACGCGGACGAATTTAGCTACGGTGAATCGCTTTATTTTTGGTTTATCAGTTTTACAACGATCGGACTCGGAGATTTGGCCCCATCGAATGAAGTCACTGCGATTCTGTTTGTGCCAGTATTATTCGTTGGGCTGGCGCTGTTGTCAATGGTGATAACGCTGTTGCAACAGAAAATGGAGTTTATTGAAGGTTAGTTGACAGGGTTGCAAATACGAATTGCAGGGGTCGTAGGTAGTTGTTTACGCCCCCCCCACGCATTAATGATAATTTGAACTTAATCAAAGCTTAAGAATTCGACTATTTTATTATAATACCGGTCACTCAATGCGAGGAGTGACATTTGTTCTTTTACGGTCTCCCTTCTAGATGGCGTTTGTCTGCCTAAAAGAATCTTCAGATCAAAAATAAATTTGCATATTTGAGCTTCTTATGACGTCTCCGATACAAAATATCAGGGCAGGAAGCATGTGACCTCACAATATCGTTGTTTACTCCTGTAAGCGATAACATTATTACATTAAACGAAATATTACGAACAGTTTGCTTTTGGCAATTGTATAAATTTCACCCCCATCCTGTAAACAATTCTTGGTCTCTGGTTATTAGCCTTTAGGCTCCAGAAAATATTTTTGGAAAATTATCAGTTTATATCCACTCGATTTGGCAGATTGAAGTAATTTATATTTATTTTATAGCTTTTATCGTTTTTTTATTTCAGATTTAGTACTCGAAGACTACTTGGGTTGGGAAACCGAAACTGACAGTTCGTCAGATGAAGATGATAACTTATCGTCAGCGCAGGCGGCCAATGACGCTAAACCCAATCAGGCTGACGGGTCTGATTTTCCACCGTCGCTAGCATCCGCCATAAAGTTTGGAGCCAATGTGGACGTCGATCCAGACAGCGAAGAACCACAAAGCCCTCAGCGAACGAATGTTACTTCAACGCTTGGAATATTCAAAGCAATTTCAACCGACAGTTTAAAGTCTAGTACAATTCGAAGCAAACGACAACAACGAGAACATGGAAAGACAGAATCGAAGAGACAAACATCAAAATTGATCGGGACTAAAGACGGCAGAGAACGCGTTTTGCTGCACCGAACGTTGGGATTATGGCGTAGTCCTCCAGCTGGTAAATATGGTTCATCGCAAAATCGAGAATATCGCATACAAATTCCACAAGATCACAAATCGCACGCAAATCAACAACGAGACGAACAAGCGACAATGAATCGTGATGGGCCAAGTTCGAAAATGTTGCAACAAAATATCATCAAACATTTAGCGACAAAACCAGTACATCACAGAACTGGAAGCGACTTCAAAGCGACCGCCACTGATCCGGGATGGCATTGTGTGAAACCGGCACGCAAACGACGAGGATGTCAAACAGAAGAATCGGCAATTTTTGATGAAAAACTACGAAATGGTTTAATTGGAATCGATTCGAAACACGAAACTAATCCAATAACGTGGCGAGAATATCGTCGCGTAAGAAGCCGCATAAGCCAACAGAGTGCCGGATCAGCCGTTGTCGAGGAAGATTGTGAGTTTATTGACGAAGAACGAATCGCTTAGTCACAGACGTGGGAACGATTTCATTGTATGGGTTCCGACCACGACGTCAGCAGGCAACACTAAGACGGAAGACTACCAAATCCGATAAGAAATCTTATTTTGGCATAGAAAATAAGCCGAATATGAGGCAGAGTAGCTTAAAAAATCTCGCGAGCGAAGCAAACTAGAATTCAACGCTATTTCTGCACTGAATGTTTTAGATTACAACACGAATGTTTATATTTGGAGTGTGGGCTGACACCACAAAGAGTTCTGTTAGCACGTGCGTAGTGCTGTATAATAGCAATTATTGACGGGAAAAAATCGGCCCATGTTACTTTAAGCGTGTCCAGGTTTCTGGTGTGTCTATAAAAGAATAGGTTTCGATTCTAGATTACACTGTTTTGCTTAGGCGTAGACTTACTTTCACATTATTGCAAGGCTTAGGGTTAGAAACACATTTTTGCAACGCTTAGGCTTAGGAACACATTTTTGCAACGCTTAGACTAATAGGTATAGGCTTAGGAATACGCTTAATCTAGTGTTACGCCCCTTAAAGTAACATTGGCCAAAAATTCAGAAAGAAACGCAAGAAAATAAGTGTTTGGTTCAAAAATACTTAATTTGACAAGAAAACTAACAGATTAAGCTTATTTTATTTAATATAAACAGTCTACGCAGCAAAAGAGCCAGCTGGTTTGGGACTTATTTCTTTTATACAAGGCGAGTAATTCCTGAAATTTCATTGGTCAAAATTTATCATCTGTAAATTTTTCAAGCATTTTATGTCTGTTATGTACTGCTTAAAATCAAGCGTAAAGCCCTATTCACTTATGCAAGTTTTTGTTGCGAGAACTTGCAGCATGCAGTTGCGCGCAGAAATTGCATTTTTTCATCAGCCAATGAGAAAGCGCCTGCAATAAATTCAGGAAACTTCAATGGTTATTCATACATGTGAACTAAATTCCTAGCTGTGATTTTTAACGAATCATTTGCAGCTGCAAGTTTTTCGAACGGAATTTTTGACAAAACTTGCAATTGCAAGTTGCAGCTGCGAGTTCTCGCAGAAAAACTTGCACGTGTGAATAGCGCTTTAGACCTTGTGTCAAGTTGTTATCTGGTCATATTAGCCTAAATTTTTAGTAAATTCCCTGCTTGAATCGTTGTCAGTTACGATTGGGTACTTCTGATCTTGCTTATTCAAGTGGGTAAGTCCCTTTCAATTTTTGCGCCTCACATAACATTTGCTAGCAATGCCAGCGCGCCACGCCCCGTCAGAAATTTTTGGATCCACCTCTGGGTAAACACAAATGCGTAAAACCGAAAGATGTTTTATTTTACTGCCAATACAATTGAAGTATGCAAATATTTAGCTGGCTTATAAAAACACCGAAAACACCCAAAATTTTTAAATTATCAAATAACTAATTTTTCATATTTGTTTCAAATCAAACAATTGCAGCATATCTGTATTGAAATGTATACTAAACGGTTGTTACGTGATATACAAACTATTAATCCAGACCATAAAAATAACACAATTTCCAGTATTTCCATATAAAACAGCAACGGAAACAGGCACCGATTTTATGTCTAAAACGCAAAATAACATCCGATTGCACTACGCAAGTGTATACAATATTTTATACCAACAAATTTTTAAAAATTTAAAAATAAATTTGATGATTAAAGGACCGGTTTACAAAAAACATTTTAACCTTTTCTCACATTGAGTTGCCTATAGGCAACTCAGCGCAGTGTATATACGTTAAATAATATATATCGCACCGTGTTTAACAATTGCAACACGTATACATTGTACTAAATCACCACAAGACGTGAGCGCCCCCTCGGGCTCGAGCGTCAAGCTCCTATAGCAGAGTGGTGATGTTATACGCCTCCCACTCAAGTCACTGAAGTTCGAATCCTAGCATAAAAGTAGGTTTCAGGGGAAATAGAAAATATTCATGTGAGAAAGGGTTAAATTGACATTGATCGAGTATACTGAACCGTACCGATACCCATTAGCAAACATTGATTTGCTGAAAACCGGCGGATTTTACGGCGCTTAAACAGTTGCGGTGTTAAAAATCGATAAAATTCACAATACAAACGGCTGTAGTTGTTGTTGTTGTTGCTGTTGCTGTTGTTGTTACGACTTTGGCGTGATTTCCTTGAACTTAACCGATTTCGGGCTATTTTTTCATTTTTATTAGTCAAAATACAATTTTGCTGCTCATTGTCCGGTGTTGAACTCATCCGTTGGCCATAATTACGTATCAGACGCCATTTAATAGCTGTACCGTACCTTACCGCAGCGTACAGATTGCACAACTCATGCCAGCAAACTTGACGATACTGTGAACTAATAAAACAGTACAGTACAAAGTTAATTGCACAATTAATTAGCGATAAAAGTTCAAATAATTCGCCTAAATTATTGTAAAAATATTTTCTAAACTCTGGCTTCAGTACCGCGGTCATAATCAGGCAAAAGCCTTGCGGGCCTTGGGTGAGTAGAAATATAAACAATATTGACGCTAGTATGAGCGTAGTCCGATATGCAAAATTGCAGTCTCGTTTACCTGGCACAGTTGGTGCTAATATTTGGGCTGAGACAGTTTTTGATACAGGAGTCACAGAGTCGGAACTCGGTTGACCCGGTTTATTAGGTTTCATTTGTCCGCTTCCTAAATCAACCATATTAATATTAGAATCCGGTCGAAACGATGCGTTTAAGCTTTTGTGAAAATTCGGCCGTTTTAAATATGGAAACGTTCCAATGGATCGTTTTGATCTCAATTCGTTCACAAATCGACATTTCGACAACGAGCCAATCGTTGTCGATTGGCATTTTGGAGACACATCGGCACCACCAAGTAACTCGAGTCTATGCCCTGAGTTGAGCGCTTGAGCTTGAGATCCGGCTCGATTGGTGGCAAATTGAATTTTAATTGAAGAACCATTCCCACATATTTTGGATTTGGTCTTTTCGACGCCGCTATGCGGACCGCGAAGTAACCGCCGGCGTCGCTCTTGTGAACTACACAACACCTGTATGAGTACTACCATAAACCCGGTAAGCAGTATACACGGTACCGTTTTACCCATGACCCCAGACAACCAATACGCAAGCCTGAGGGGTTGATTTTGCCAGCGTAAACTAAACTCAGACGCCCCTACAACCGGTATCCGATCGACCCTGACGATGTTATAGTACATTTGACAGTATTGGCAAACATCTTTTGAACTGTAAACAATACCTTGACTAATATAATTTGGAACACAAAATAGAACAACAAAACAAACAACTGTCACGATACAAAACCCGGCGTTTCGTTCATGATTTTTCGACTGATTTTGCGCTGTTTTTACAATATCACAGCGTAAGCCAGCAAGCGCTACTGTAAGCCATGTGCTGATCGAGTAGAGTGTAACGCTAATATTCGCATGAGCTAAATATATTGACGCTGACACGAGCGTTTGTCGACAAATCACCCTCGAGTCCATGCCTGGGTTGAGTAAGCTAATAACTAAAAAATCAACCATTAGCAAAATATCACACACTGCAATTGCAGTCAAAAACATACTAGTAACGTTATGCAATTCTTTTCGGCGTAACACAACAATATTTAACGCGTTCAGTGTTATTCCTATGATACAAACACAAGCGCATATATAATAATGATACGGGCGATAAGCGGTTGCAAAAATAATTGCGTGAGCATATAACATTGGCAGTTGAGTTGAATCTGGTTCAGATTCAAGTTGAACTGTAGCGTTGGGTTCAACGGATACTGACGAATTAGGTAACATGACGTGTCAAGTATTGTTTGGTTCAAGAAAAGGTTTTTTGTTTTATATTCAAATAACAATTTTTTTTAAATTTAAATTATTCAGCTAAAATTACAATAAACTGCAAATACGTGATAAAATTATAATACTTCATTGTGCGCTGGACCAATGTTACTTTTAGGGGCGTAACAATAGATTAAGCGAATTCCTAAGCCCAAGCCTAAGCCTACGCGTTGCAAAAATGAGTTCGTAAGCCTAAGCCTAAGCAAACAAATGTAATCTAGAAATTAAACTTACTATTTTACAGACCCACCAGAAACGTGGATTCCCCTAACATTTTATACGGATGGGCTTGTATGCGGGAACTGGTTAAACCAACGAATACCTGGCTATACCAGGACGAAAATTTTGTGGATACGCAATAAGTCGATTAGGTTAACATACAATGTAGGATTGTCCAATATATGCATGCATATGACGGCAAACTGTTTATTTACGTATTGTCGCTGATAAAAGTATTTAAATACAAGTAAAGTACGAGGCGACTCTTTTGGAAATTTTTTTCATTTCCCACCTAGAAAATGTTAAACTTTGCTTGTAAGTCATTGAAAACCTTTGTATGCCCTCTTGAAAAGCTTTTTAGCTCCCCCACGCAAGGTGAATTGGCTACGGGCTTTAGACTGAGGTGCAGTGGTACAGTGTTCGCTTTAATATCTGAGGGTGTCATCACTTCAAATCAACCGTGTGCATTCTTGGTATTCTGCTGTTTTATTCATGCAACTTCCACAATAACATGCGTACACCAAGTGACGTTTGCAGCGGTAGTGTCATGGACACTGAAGCATTTTTGGCTTACAACCTCAAAAGTCACCTGGTGTACGCATGGCATTGTGGAAGTTGCATCAGTTGGTTTCAAGCGCCGATCGGTCGTAGCGGCACTTACGTCTTTTCCAGCAGAGCGAACGTTGTCGTTAAACGACCATCATAAACGAGTATTCGACATTTGTTTGCAGTTGTTTAAGTACCACACTTTATGGTATATAGAGCCATTGTAGCCAAAAGTTGGTATGGCTGCGTAGCTCAGTGGTTAGAGTAGCGGATGCGGAATCCGTACGTTTTGGGTTCGAGCCCCCACTGCAACCGTAGTAAAATGTTCATGAATGTTCTATATGATACTCGTTCAGTTTCAGTTATTTCAAATAACAGCTTATAAGTGTGCCAATTTTAAGATGCTTTGATATGAAATGAAAAGGTTGAAACAATCTAAACAACAATCGTAGTCAAAAGCCGATTACAAATAGAGGTTTGACACTCTATAATTTTCGTACTCAAAGCGGATTATGAAATTTTGTACCGGGTTTTTGTGGATCCGGATATGAATTAATCAGCTTACGACACTCTACATGCTGTCATAAACAAAATATTTTAAAAAAGTTACGGTTAACAGATCTAATATTACAACTATTAATATGATAGTCTCATAGGCGAAAACTAATAACTAAACCGGTATTGGTTGATCCGGGTATTAACCAATGATCGATTATTATTCAATGGCCAGCCGTGGAACCAGGCTCGTAGCTAGCCAACCTTGCTAGGGGGCTATTACTTTTTCAGGAGGGGCATTTAAAGGTTTTCAGTGACTTTACAAGTAAGGTTGAAAATCTTCTAGGGGGGATTTTTCCAGGGAGCGAGTTCCCCTGCCCCCGCGTTGGCTACGGGCCCTCGTGGAGCCAGAACTCTGGTAAATCGGGTATTTTGACGTATATATAATAGATTTAGACGTCAGAAACTATAACAGACAGCTGATTTTGTTATAAATCGAGTCTACGACAATTCGACGCCCGACAACTTGCCGTCAAACCATATTCTTAAGCTTGTGAACCAATCTAAGCATAATACTAAGCGTAATCGTAAGCCTAAGCCTAAGCCTAAATATAGCGATGAGTAAACGGGCCCACGTAAAGAACAGGGGCGCAACTTTTTTCTGTGGGACTGCAATAGAGTAAGCTTAAGGTTTAGGCTAATTGTTTTGCCTGGCTTAGGCTCAGGCTTAGGCGTAAGCTTCGGAATATGCTCATTCTTACGCTTAGGCTTGGGCTTAGGCTTAGGCTTAGGAATATGCTTATAATAGTGTTCCGCCCCTGTTCTTTATATTGGCCAGTAAACGCAACGTCGAGTCGATGGAATTTCGAATTGAAATGAGTCGGTCGGCGAGTTGTCAGGCGACCAATCGTTGTTATTTTCTACCCGAGCTACGAAAAGACGGAAAAGACTGCAACAGGCTCAAAAACACTCAAGCAAAGTTCAATTCAACTTTTTCTATCCTTTTGATGTACCTGCGCTCTCCCTTCAGAGTAGATCTAAAATTTGAAACCACAAAATTTCACGTCCATGAAATACTACACCCAGGGGTCATAAACTTGGACCTTCCCAAGGAAAGTACTCCGCTACGGCTGTAAGAAAATCCAAAATGGTGGTTATCCAACTCCACACGCTAAAATTTCGCGTCTCTCAAGGTTTCCCCAGAAACTTTCCAATTCAGCGGAGTCCCGGATCCAGTTGTATCCTTACAATCAATTATAATTCGAATTTTGATTTTCCTTATCTGAACTAAAATTATAACTAAAAATTGTTAAAATTTCGTTTCGTAATATTTTTAGCTGCGTCAGTAATTTCTTTGTATTAATTTTGAAGTCTTAAATTTAGCAAACAACGCATGTCACAAATGCTGTCAAATATTGTAATTTTAAAATTAAATAAGCAACTTTGATTTGATATTTTTTCCGCTAAAATTCACCTGGGTTTCTTGCCCACAAAACATTTCTGAATCCGTTCGCGGAAAAAATATCAAGTTTGCTTGAAGGTGCGCCCTAATTGCACGAAATGAAAAATGTATGCCGATTAGAATTATTAAAGCTCTTGAGAACCTCTGAAACGTAACATAAGACGCGTGTGACACGTATAACTTGTCCAGATATTCGACGTAATTTCCCTTAAGACAAATTGAAATCGTTGATGACGTTTCTGGTCGGCACATTTTTAAACATTACCTACACTACCGAATCCATAGGGGAGCGAAAGCGTACGCCCTACCCCCCTGTGACATTTTTTGCGACAAACCGAAAACGTATTTCACTACCTTACACAATTTTCTCTCCTCAGAAAAATTTTTGGCCGACAAAATGAACGTTCCTGCCTACCTTGTCATTTTTCGCTGCTTTGGTACATTTATTGCATACAGTAAAACAAAGTGTGTTTCATCCATTAGCCAGCGCGATCCGTGTCAGAAATTTCGATGCCCGCCTCTGATAAGCGGTTGAAATGGCTTTTTAGTGAGATGCTTTATTTTTCAAAAAATATATCCTGTAAATTTTTTCGCAATTTCAAAATTCTATAAAAGTTGACAAAATTTTGAACTGTTGAAGCAAAAAACTGTTTTAATCGTTCCCGATATTACATCTTGATCAGAATCGGTTGGCCCTTAAATCGTAATAGAGAATTGTGTTCAAAAATACAAACCACTTTCCGTGTCTTTTAAAAACGTTTATATTGAAACTAAAATAGCGTTTCCACAAATACCGCGGTGCTATACTTAATATTGTTTTGCGCTTACAAGTTTAAGCATTCTAGTAGCGGTTTCGCTTACCGAAAAAAACGTTGCAAAAAATATTTCACTACAACAGATTTACCCGTCATACGAAGCCAGTTAAACCAAAATAATAAGAAAATAATGTTTAAAATTTAGTTTAATTATAAACGCACTGTTTTGTATCCTATCTGCTGTCAATTAGCGATAATTTTCAATATTAAAGCGTTAGGGCGGACGCAACAAATTCAACAGAGAACGTTGAATAGCAATTTTATTAAAATTAAAAATTGAAATAAAATAAACTGTAAAATAAAAGTTATTCGGTAAACATTCTAAAATTCTAAGAATGATTTTGACCACTTTTGTTGAGCGCGGTTGAATAAATTTTAATTTTAATGACGTCATGTTTAGTTGAGTTTACAAAAATTAATTAATGACACAAAAGCAAATGCTCAAAGTAGGACTTTTGTGCTTTTATAAAATGTTAACCTTTAATTACTGTAGTAATTGCCAGCAGCTTGCTGATGCGCGAAAATCTGCGAAATATGATTTTATTTTTCCAAAAAAATAATTTGTGACAGAAGACACTTAACAAAGATTTATTTCAGTAAATATCTCAAAACATTAATTTATGATAAGTATTAATCTCTAAATCGCTAAGAGTCATTCAATTAATAACAAGTCGACTTGAATGTAATGTTTATTGAAAAGTTATTGCAGATTAATGATGCTTATAGCATTATTTTTTGTCTTTTAGTTTTAAGAAATTCGTATCGATTTTGTTTTAAGAATTTAAGCTGAAGTAAATTTTAAGCATTGGAAAAATATGTAATTTTTTGAAAAATAGCGAGGTGTAACCTTTAAAATTTAGATGTTTTCAGGCTAAATTTTGTGATTTCAATCCAGTCTAAAATGACATTAAATGTTAAGGATAACAATACAGCGAATTTGCTCAACTTCGATTGTATTTAACCCTTAATGACGAACGCATCGGACGGCGATGGACGGCGCTGGACAGGACTCACGGTGACGGATAGCGCCGTACGGGCGACGGGCGGTGGAGTCGAATGTCATCAAAAATAGGGTTAGCATTTATTGTTTTCTATCTTTATAGCGAAAAATTGTAAAATTTCGTTCAAGTTTAAGTTGTATCACTTTTGCAGTGGATCGAAAATACAAACAGACAGCGACGAATAATTAATTTCTGTTAATTGAACCTATTTCAAGCCATGGGCGTAACCACGATTTCGGACGAGGGGTTGCGTTCAATTAAAATATCGAACCGGGGGGGTGGGATGGTTTCTTGTGTTGCAAACTGATACCATGTCTAAGAACACTAGAACAAAAATCGACAAAACGAGCCACTCCTCATGCTGTCACCATAATCCGGTTCCGGCAATCAAAACAATATTAATTAAATTGAAAGCTTTCATATTTAATTTGTTTTTATTTCTGGCAATTTTTCATTGCTAAAGTAAAAATATATAAATTACTAAAATAGATGCAACAGATAATTCTTAAAGTTTGAATCGCGAAAAAAATGTTCAAAATAAACCTATAATATTTGGCGTTTACAACGGTACAAAGATTTCTTAAATGTGCCTCATTTCCCTTGACAATATTTTCAAATTTGATTTCTATTTTATATAAAACATTACTGTTAATCTTAAAATGATGTTAAGTATTTGAGTAATAAATTGGCCCAAAGTTTGCAAATGTTACAATTTGCCAAATCTGTCTGTAACCTTAGGTGAAACATTGCTAAATAATTCACAAATTATGAAACAAATATAGTATATTTTTAACCCTATCGCTAATAGTAAATATTTTTGCGTTTACTAGATTTACATTTATCTGTAAGCTAAAAAATATTTGTCCATGTATACAGGCTAAAGGCAAGTTATATATCTGTTTGGTTTCTGTATTCAATCTGGTAAAAATAATATTGTCAACAGCGACGTTGACCCTATCTAAAAATTAAACTTCAAACCACATCCGTCTAATTAAATGACAGCTATATACATTTGAATGAAATATCATTACCATTTGGGCCCAATGTTACTTTAAGGTGCGTCCAGGTTTGTGCTGGGTCTATAAAAGAGTAGGTTTAGATTCTAGATTACAATTTTTTTGCTTAGGCTTAGCCTTAGCCTTAGGAACTCTTTTGTTGCAACTCTTAGGTTTAGGCTTAGGCTTAGAAATATGCTTAATCTAGTGTTACGCCCCTTAAAGTAACATTGGCCAACTTTTGTATACGAGTTTTAAGTTTGATGTTATAATCTAGAACAAATTGATTTATATACTTTAAAGAATTAAATACAACAACACCCAATATAAAACCTGTAGCCAGCTTACATTGCTAGATACGGCTAAAAAATTTTCAGGAGCGGCATTCAAGGGTTTTCGGTAGAATTACAAGCAATGTTAAAAAAAATTTCTAGGCAGGGGCAAAATTTTTTCTGGGGAGTTTGAACCTTAGTTGTCACCCTCTGAGTAGAGGTCGGACCAGTACACTACCATGTATTCGACTTTAATGTTGACACGAATACCAGTGGGCGGATAATGTACCATGTTCTGTGTCTCTATTTAATTTCGAATAATACCTCTCAATTAGGAAGGAATTACAAAATGAAAATTCAAAATAAATCTTACAGAGTTTGACTTTGGAATAACAAATTTTTTGCGACAAACGTTGCCAAATGCCTGTTTTTATGCCAAAATTTGAAATTCTTTTCAGTCTACAAATATATTTATATTATTAAAACTGGAGCGTTCCACATACGCATTTTGAGCTGGTTGAAATTTTTTATGCAAACCAAACAAAATTAATACTGTGACCAAAATAAGGCGGCTCGCTTTTTTGGCTAATTTGTTTAGAAATTGGATGGGCACTAATCAGCTATTTTGCTTTTTAGCACAAAATTTTTTCATAATTGTTGGCTGATGACATATAGCCAGGCCGGTAACCAGCTCACTTTGCTAGGGGGCCCAAGAAATTTTTCGGTTGGGCCTACAAGGGTTTTCGTTGACTTACAAACAAGGTTGACAATTTTCTGTTGAGGCAAAATTCTTCCACGGGTGTTGAGCGTCTCTTGTTTTCTAGGGGGCAAAATTTTTCCTGGGGGGCTGGGCTTCCCTCTTCTTGGGTACTGTTTTGTTAATATCTCTGTTTATTCATAAAAACAAAAGGAAACCAGTGGAAAAAATTAACCCTTTCTCACAGGAATATTTTCTATTTTCCCTAATACCTACTTTTATGCTAGGATTCGAACTCCAGTGACTGGAGTGGGAGGCGTATACCATCACCACTCAGCTATAGGAGCTTGACGCTCGAGCCCGAGGGGGCTCTCACGTCTTGTGGTGATTTAGTACAATGTATACGTGTTGCAATTGTTAAACACGGTGCGATATATATTATATAACATATATACACTGCGCTGAGTTGCCTACAGGCAACTCAATGTGAGAAGGGGTTAAAATAAGTGCCAACAAACCGTCTTAGCATTTTCACAGGTTCTCAATATATGTAAATAATCATCAGTCACCTGCCATAAAGCATATTTCAATAGTACTGAGTAAACTTGAGTAACATAAAACCAGCTTAATGAAACTGGTGAAATTGCATTCTGAATGAATAAATAATGACAACGCTATTCTATAAGAATATTTTCAATTTCAGTATCTGAAATCAAACACTACGCATTGTAGATGATTTCGAGTTATAAAAATCTTGAGTATTAGTTGCTCATAGTATACTCTACGCAAGATAAATGTTAACTGTGACCGCGTCAATTATTAATCTTAACCTTATGAGAAATAGCCGAGTCCGTAGCCAAGGCGAGACCAAAGGGGGCTGAGTCCATCTGAAAAAATTTTGCCCTCCCCCTAGAAAATTTTCAACTTGCTTGTAAATCATTGGAACCTTTGAATGCCCCTCCTGCAAAATTTGTAGCCCCTCCTAGCAAAGGGAGCTGGCTACGAGCTTGGAAAGGGCTACGCCAATGTTACTCTGAAAGCCATCCCGCTGTTTCCAAGAACAACAAAGTTGAACGAGTAAGTAGGGTCACTCCTTCTGAGTGCTCACATTTTGCAGAAAGACGGCGGAGCGGGGGCAGGAGCATATCCGGGACGGCAGGAAAGCCATTGCACAAAGATACAAAACGGGTTATGCAGTATGACTCCTGAAGCCTCCCTGACTGTGCTCCTGTTTTTTGCAAATAAGAAAACAAGCAAGCAGGAGTGGTTTGACCGCTGGTTTGCCTGCGATGCACTCCTGCTTGTTGTTTAATCCTGCGACAGCGGGACTATGCGGGACGGCCTTTAGCGTAACATGGCCTAAAATCTATATCTAGGCTCACGTATCCAGTCAATTTAATGCGAATACGCGGTAATCATTAATGTTATTCCCAAGCGCCTAATCACTCGCCAGGATAACGTCATAGCAATATTTAGAGTGAGTGCACCAGCGAAGAACAATCGTCAGCGAACAAATTCGTGTGTTTTTAAACTAAAATAATAGTACCAGAATTCTCATTAAGTATTAAAATTAAAATTTCTGTTACCGGACAAACATAAAAAAAATTAATATTAAGCAAATGAAACCAATGGTAACATTAAACAGAGACACAAAAATAGAAAATAAGATATCATTTAGGTTTAGCTGAAAATTTTTGAAACCTGTGAACAAAAAGCACTTGTACCACGGCTCGTAAATTTAACAGCCATGCTACAACCACTTTACCTTTAGTGCGTAACTGTTCGGCGCACTTGAGGCACGGGTAACGAACACCCCAGCGTGCATTGTCCGTTTGATGCACGGTTCCAGGGTACCTTGATAGGGTGGTATTAATGTTATCGTGTACAACAAAAAAATACTCCCAAAAGCCGGATTTATACGCTTTACTAAATTAAGTACAAACTCAACCAGTAACCAGGTCAGTAGCCAGCTCACCTTTCTACGGTCGTCTAAACAGTTTTCAGGAGAAGCATACAAGGGTTTTCGATGACTTTACAACTTGTAATTTAAAGATTTTGGTTAAATACGCAACGGAAAGTTTTCAATAATTGTTCGGCGTTGGTTGCTGTTCCTTTCGCGAGTCTGACTGGCGAACAGTCGAAAATATAATCACAACGTTGCGCAATAATGTTGGATCCTAAATCCAAAGTGAACCCAACCTTAAACTGAACTATAAGTATACTTTATCCGGAGCATCGAAATTTTCAACATTTTGCCGTAAAAGCCGCTAAACGACGCAAATTTTAGGCGTTACAGTAGAAACAGTCATCCCACGCTAGATGCGGATGGGCCACCTGCCTAAGGGGGCCACTGGGAGCTTAGCTCCTTAAAACATTTTCAACCTTGCTTGTAAGTCATTTAAAACCCTTGTATGCGCCTTCTGAAAAATGTTTCGCACTTCACCTCTAGCAAGTTGACCTAGCTACTGGCCTGGATACAAAACAGGAATGGCATACCATGGATGAAACATTCAATAGATAGAAACACAATACTACAATGCTTATTGCCGAAAGCTAATCATATTTCAGAGGCTGTTTGTTTCTAGCAATAGTGACAACGACGTTCTATAGTCGCGTAGCAATAGATTTAGATAGAAATTGGGCAGATATCGAAAAAACCTAAAAGATATTTGGGTTTCAAATCAAATTGGTAAAATTATTAAAAACGTTTTAATGATACATTTTGTATTTCTACCAAAAAACAAATTTGAATCCTGACGGGTGTGGTCATGCACCCCCGTGTAGACAGGACCTCGATATATACATTATACCCTTTATACGCTATGTAGACCTGAACCTGATGGTGTTTACGGTTATATGACACTTCCATCTGGTAACGACACGTGTTGTCAAATAATTTGGCCATTTTGAAAATTGCTTCAGTGTGTTCGAAGCATAAAAATGGTTTCTTTTTGTTATAGGGCCAGTTACATCAAGAGTGCATGATACAAGAGTATGCAAATGTTGGGGTTCCGCATGGTTCAAAATGTACCAATTTGCGTTACGTTCTTTGGCCGACCCCCGCATATTATTTAGAGGGTTACAAGTAACATGCAATAACCATAAATTAAGCTATAAGCAGAGCATTTTTGATTCCGTATACGTACAGTGCAATGGTTCGTCCAGGTTGTACCCCCTCTAAATAAGGGTGTGTAGGCCATAAATACAGCGTGCGTTGGGTATATTATTTTACGCACAAAATGTACACTGTAAATTCCAGTGAGTTGATTTTAACTCAGAATGAGTTGAATCACTCAGCCTGAGTTAGGACTATCACAACTCAGAATCTTGAGTTGATTCAATTCATTCTGAGTTAATTAAGCAACTCATCCATATTCAACTTAACTCACAGTGAGAATCAAATCAACTCAGAGTAAGTTTAAGTTTACTGTTATTAACTCAGAAAGAACTAACTTTCCGTCTGAGTTGATTAATTAACTCCTTGGAATTTACAGTGTACCCAGTTGCATACTCTTGTTGAAGTATTCATCATCCACTCTTGGGTTATACGGAAAGCTTCAGCGACTAAAATGGCACACACAAGATAACGTTAGTTAAACAACTATGAATCTAAAATATATACCATGTTGTGAGATATATAACCTCGACAAGCTAAACCGTATATTATTCTGGGGTCATATCAAATTGAGCGTATAATTTTCAAAACTTTACAAATACAGAAAAATAGAAAAATTTTGAAAAATTTGAACTAAACAATATTTATGCCAGTAAATAAATATTTACCAATATTCGAACTGAGTAACTGATAACAATTGCACTTTAACCAGCCGAAGCAAACGAATTGAGCTGTGTCGAATCAAAAACACCGTTGATTTGGCTTCAAAAATTAACTGTAATTTTAAATTAAAATGTCAAATCCTGCAATTTAATATGCGAAATGTTTCAAAAATTTACATGTTTTGGTACCAAAATAAAAAAAATTACTTTAGTATCATCAAGAGTGGACGATGCATACGTTAACAAGAGCATGCAACTGGCGACATTCAGTGTAGATAAGAATTTACTCGGCACGCGTTGCATTTTTGCCCTACACCCTATATTTAGAGATGGTACAACAGGTGCGAACCACTTTGAAGAATAAAATCGAAACAATTTGCGATTCAGTTGAAAAAAATTTGTGTAACATATACCCCTCTAAAAAGGCAGTCGGAGTAGGCCAAAAATGCAACAAGCACCGGGAACCATTCTTCTGGACACAAAATCTACCAAGTTGCACACTCTTGTCATTATCCACTCTTTGTAAAAAATATAGCGCAAATTAACCGTTTGCTTGCAGCACAATTGAACTAATTTTCACATAACATCATGAATGTTTGTTTGTGCTTAGTTCCGTTTCGCTTCTGTGCACCTGTTCAATGAGGCTTGAATACTAAATAGGTTTCTACCAACTCGCCAAATACAGGCAAAACCCGTGGTTTATCTGAAAGCTTAATCTACTGTAAATTTTGCCGCAGACAGGATCCGAAGCTTAATTTAGATTGAAATCAACAATTAGCACAAACATCTGACGTTCATTTTGAACGGCAGTCAAGATCAATCCGTGTTGTTTTCAACATTTTTGGTTGCGTTTAACTGTAGTTTTGTGCCGAGTTACAAAATATGAGCTGTAATTTAAAGTGTTACTCAATTTTATGGGTTCAAATTTAAAAGAAAAATTCAGCGAAACAAACGAAATGCTGCCACATTCATGGATTGTACATTCAAACTTTTCAAACACTTAACATTTCAATTGAAGTAAACATTTTAAAATTGACTGTATCTTCGAACGCCGGTCGCTTTATAGGCCCTTCCTTTGCAATCGCGGGCCCAAATAAAGATCAGGGGTAGAACGTTTTTCTGTGGGACTAGAAAAGAGTAAGCTTATGGTTTACACTAATTTTTTGCTTCGCATAGGCTTAGGTTTAGGCTTAGGAATATGCTTATGTAATACTGTTCTGCCCCTGTTCTTTACATTGGCCCAATCGCGATACTCTTTGGCCAGAAAAAACGGCTTTGACTATCAATACAGTATTGATAATTTTCAACATTCCGCCGTATTTTTTAGTATTTTATGCTTTACCTTTTAATGTGGCGCCTATATTTGGCAGACAGCGCCACACGCCACGGGCTGCAAAACATTTTTCACGAAATGCCGCGTTGCACATGTAAAGCAGCAGCGAATTGTGGCGTCCGGTGACGCATGGTGGCAAACGGCGCCGTGCGGCGACGGACGGCACTGCCCGGCATTACGCAGTACAAAAAAGTAATGCGCAACCGTTAAAATTGTTTTTCCCAGTCACTGAAAGTTGAAAAGTTCACCGGTCGTTGGCAATTTACTTTTAGTCAAATAAGGAGTCAGGATTCACTTAAAAATTTTAACTTTCCAAAACCAAAACAAAAATAAAAATTATTGCAATTTACTTAAATTAATTATCTTAACGCAAAAAAATTAGCCACATTTTTAAAATTTCGTGAAATTTCATAGCTAACGCTATGAAAACAAATTTGCCGATCGTAGTTCGATCAGAGGATTAATTGAAGGTAATTGCACGTCAGATAGGTATGGACCCACACTGAATTATATTTAGAAATTAATAATTACATAAGATAAACGAGAAACTGCAACAATAATTTGTTATTTTAATTTAAATTTAAAATTTTGAATTTCGAAACATTAAAATCAAATCATTCAGAACAGATCTGAAGCTTAATTCGGCGTTCGCCGTGATTATTAAAATCAGGTAAACAAAGTTTCATTTGAAATCTAGCGTAAGTTTTGAAATTTTAACAAATTAAGTTGTTCAACAAAATGTTAAATCTGCACAAAATTTAATGGCCCAAGTAAAGAACAGAGGCGGAACGTTGTTCTATGGGAGTGCAATAGAGTAAGCTTAAGCTTTAGACTATTTTTTGCTTGGCTTAGGCTTAGGAAACACTCATCCTTATGCTTGCTTAGGCTTACGCTAACGCTTCGGCTTGCGCGTTGGAATATGCTTAAAATACAATTCTGCCCCTGTTTGGCTAAATTTGATATTCGAGAAACTAACCTTGGGAGGAAATATGGAACGGCAAAATATCAAGCGAAATAATGATTATATTCTATTCTGAGTTGAATTAATTAACTCAGGGTATTACGTTTCGATACCATTCTAATTCGCACATTTAAAATAGCGCTATTTCCTAATTAACTAAAAAAATAAAATATGACGCTTTTCAAATAAGTAACTTTCAAAACAAGTTAACTTAATACCTGTTGACAGTTTGGGCCAATGTAAAGAACAGGGGCGAAACAGAAATTATAAGCATATTCCTAAGCCTAAGCCTGAGCCTAAGCCTATGCCTAACACTAAGCCTAAGCGTAAGCGTAAGAATGAGCATATTCCTAAGCCTAAGCCTAACAGAGCAAAAAAATTGTCTAAAGCTTAACCTTACTCTTTTGTGGTCCCACAGAAAAACGTTCCGCTACTGATCTTTACATGGGCCACAGTTTGTATATCCCGTTTAAGCTTACATTTATTAGCATTTTTTCAATATAATATTGAATGTAATTTTAATCATAAATCAAACAATTGATTTAAAATAGCAAATGTTTACCATTTGCGTTGGATTTTAAGGAATAAAAATAGATACGTATAATCGCCCAAAATATGAAAAATATATTTTTAAAGAATTTCGTCTTAAGTTTGCAAAATACCAAATTGACATTCATTCGTAGACAATTGAAATATTTGCGTAAATCTCACCTCATAAACCTTTGGTTATTTTCGCACCGGTTCTTTGTTGTAAAATATTTTTAGAACCAAAAACTGACCAAAGGCGGTTATCAAACCACTGGCAAACATGGGATTAAACTAATCTTTACAGGTTTGATTTGTAATTCTTAGAAACAGGTGTGCTAATCTTTAATTTTCAAAGCAACCCAGATCTTAGGTTAAACCTAATCGTACAGATTGTGCGGCATGGTTGGCAAAATTATTGTCGTAAACGGTACGTAACGAAAACCACATAAAGGAGTTTTCAAACTTAAGCCTAAGCCTAATGAAATCTAAAGTTGGCACGTAGCAAAAGCCTTTGAATGGAACATAATATCGAACTCAATGAAAATACGTGAATGGAATATTTCAACTGAGCTGCAAAAAATGGTGAGTCAAATTGACACACTCTGAAATAGGCTTTACGGGACTATACAAACTGAGTCAAATTCGACTCCCCCAGTGTCAGTTCGTTAGGTTTTAGTGTTAGGCTCAAACTGAAATATAGGCTTATTTTCAGGTTTGGGCTTTGGTTAGCAGGCCCCTATGAATAATCTTTTTATGTTGTGTAAAGTAAAACCAAGACTAACAACGTATAAAACCATTGAAAGGGGTCTTTTCCGTTTTCGCCTCTAACCCACGTTTACCAAAAATGGTTCTTTTTGAAAAATGTTCCATATTTGAACTTCCCATAACATCCCTTGATCATTCCACGCCCAAATTTGAATTTTTGATAAATTCGATTTTTTAAGGTTTCAATTTTTGTCAAAAGTTTTTCAATCATTCGACGCAGGTTGCAGAGCTGAGTCAAATGGATTTAAATTTACCGTTATTAATCGGTTGGTTAGCGAATTATGTTCAAACAACTGATTTGGTTCCGTTCCAAATCGTTGGCAGCGCACCGAATCAGTTGTTTGACTATAACTCGTTAACCAAACGTTAGATTGCAAAAAACTTAACACCATTGGGCTCAGCTCCGTAATCTGCATCGAATGATATATAATTTGTTTAACTTTTGACAAAAATTTTTTTGGGCTCCAGACCTCAGAACCTTAAAAATCAAATTTTTCAAAAATTCAAATTTATACATGGAATGATCAATGGAGGTCATGAGAAGTTCAAATATGCAAAAAAAATTCTAAATCGAACCATTTTTGGGCAAACGCGGGCTGGCGGGATAACAGAAAAGACTCATTAAAAGTCTGTATAAGGAATGGTGTTAATTTTATGCTTTGATCTACTGTTAGTAATTGTTGATAATAAGCGAAACCTTTTTATTAAAACTGGACTGATTAAGAAGCGGGGTGCATCCATTACAGGCGGTGTCTGATGTATCGAATCCTGAAATTTTGCGAAACGCGAGGAATAAAGGTTGATTTTCAGAATTTAGACCACCTCGATGAAGGATTCTGCCGTTAAACAAATTTTCTCGCTCGCTACTGCTCTTTTACAACAATACTTTTACATGAGAATATATTTTCTCGAAGTTAAATTGTGGTTACATTGTTGTACTGAAAAAGATGCCGTGGGTTGAACAGTTTCAGATAAAATCTACGGTCGGTCGACAACTTGTCGCTCAAAAGTGTCCTAAAGCCTATGAATGAATCTAAGCGTAAATCCTAACTGTAAACGCTATACCAAAACGTAAGTCGAAGCAAATAATGATTGGCGAAGAATTGTCGAGTCGATGAAATTTCGGATTTACAAGTTGTCGTCGGGCGATGACTGGTTGTGATATCTTTCATATAATATTATCAAATTATGATTTGACAACATTTCGGTAAACTTTTTGCGATTTTTGTTTGACTTCATTAAAATATTTCGTTTTGAAAAGTTTAATATTTCATTCGCGTCATTATTTTATTTTTCAAAAGCAAAAATCAAACTTGTTAGTTGAAAGTTTCGTGTAGGTTTTAAATTAGAAAAAATATTACCTGAATTTTTAATTTTAAGTTGGAATTGAATTTCCGAAAACCTAAAGCAAACCTGTAAATTAATGATGGATGGGAATTGAATAATTAAAAAGCGAAGCTCAAAATTGACAAACAAATCAAAAAAGAAATAAAATATCAGCTCAAAATATTTAATGATTAATATCTCCAAAAAACATTGCTCAGAACAGCGCAAAAAAGCAAATGCTTTAAAATAAAAAATCTATTAATTAACCATCATTAAGTATTCATCAGTATTTATCAGTTAAAGCCCAATTTACACGCGCAAGTTTTTACAACAAGAACTCAACTCGCATCTGCAACTTGCACGAATTTTTTGCAGCTGCAAGTATTTGCAAAGAAACATAACTTTCACATTTAATCTTGAAATGAATTTATATGAATAATTTGCAGTCGCAGTTCAGCCAATGATGATGAATTAATTCGACTCGCAAGGTTATTCATACCTTACCACGTATATTCATCATGAATAAATTGCAGCTGCAAAAGTTCTTCGAATGAATTTTTGAACTAAATTTACAGCTGCAAGTTTCAGCTGCAAGAAGCATTCATGGTGTAGAGAAAACTTTAGTAAAATTACGGAAATAAAACCGCTTTATATCACCGATACAAATTATATTATACTCAACGTGCAGTGTTACCTATATTCGCGTTGGCCAATCTGCTGGTTTGCTTAATAGCAGTTTCGTTTACGCTAAACTACTATTAAACTTATACACCAATCAGGATTGATTATCTGGACAGACACAATACCCTAATCCAATCAGCGTTAGTTTTACAGCACTGTTGTTTTGCGACATGTTACAATCGTTATTTGGCATAGGCCAGTCTGCTATTTACTCAGAATAGCATATTGGCCTCTAGGATAATATGTAATTGGCCTGAATGGCAGATTGGCCTCTAGGATAATAGGTAATTGGCCTGAATAGCAGATTGGCCTCTAAGATAATAGGTAATTGGCCTGAATAGCATATTGGCCTCTAGGATAATAGGTAATTGGCCTGAATCGCAGATTGGCCTCTAGGATAATAGGTAATTGGCCTGAATAGCAGATTGGCCTACGACATATATTTGAAATGTCTTTGCGCGCTATACTTCGCTGTGGCGGACGTCGCCACGTGCCGCTGCGCACTGCTATGCGTTGCTAATAAACATAGGCAAAATCTATTTTGGTCGCACGCAGCGGCAGTACGGTGTCGCGCGGCGAGTATACCGTAACCGTTACGGTGTTGTTTTCTGTGGAGAAATTTAATCAACGAAAAACCCTCACCAATCAGCAGAAATTCCGCCAATAAGCAAGCCAATATCGAGGTCCAAAAGAAAATCATACAATAACAGTAATCAAAAGTTGTAATTCAACAAATCATACGGCTTCTAATAGACATTCCAGGATATTATTGGTTACGGTTAAAAGACGTTAGCATCGGTATACTTTTCACTTAGCCTATGCCTGAACCTAAGCCGTAAACGTACATAAAAGTGACCAAGAGATAATCCGGCAAAATTTAACTTAAAACAGAAATAAACCGAAATAAAATTTATACAATATCTATCAAGTTAATAGCGTATTCCTAAGCCTAAAATCTCAGCGTAAAAATTAGCTTATAACTATTAAGCCAAAAAAGCTTAAGCTTACTTTATTATAATACCGCGGAAATATAATTTGCCTACAGTTAGTACGGTACCACTTTAAGTATTGTTTCCTCCAAACAAGAGTGTAAAAACATTTCGTGCAAATAATAGTTAATTATACCGAACCCAAAACGGAAATTGCATTCACATAAAACACCAGCTATGAATAGCAACCAGGCGCGTACACAATGCACGCCCGTAGCCAAATCGGGCGGGGGCAAGAGGGGGTCGGCCCCTTGTGAAAAAAATTTTGGCCCCTCTAGAAAACTTTGGCCCATGTCAAGATCAGGGGCCGTGCGTTTTTCTGTGGGACATGAATACAATAATCGTAAGGTTTCGACTAATTTTTTGCTTGGCTTAGGCTTAGGCTTAGGCTTAATAGGCTTAGGAATAAACCCATTTTTACGCTTAGGCTTTTATGCGTAGACTTAGGCTTAGGCTTAGGAATAAGCTTATAATACTGTTTCGCCTTTGTTCTTTACATTGGCCAAAACTTTTAACCTTGCTTGTAAGTCATTGAAAAACATTTGTATGCTCCTCTTGAAAATTTTTAGCCAACCCTAGCAAGGTGAGCTGGCTACGGGCCTGTGCGGCGCCGTTCGGCATTAAAATAATTAAAAACTGTAGCGTAGCTTCTAAATGTCATTTTCTTATTGCGTTTTTGTGAAATTTTCTGAGAATCAATAATCATAATTAATATAACATATTAATTTGTTTGCATACGCCAAATTTCGCTTTACAATAAAAGGCTATGAAAGTTTTTGTAATTACATAAGATATCATAGCTACTAAATTTTAAATTTCATAAGTTGCCGTTTACTCCGGTCGGGACATCAGACCTCTTTAGCTACTTAATCAACTAAAAGGTCAGGCGTAGGATTGTGAAGCCTATGGATTACTAAGCGAACATTCGTCCACTACGTCACACAACCCGCCTCTCGAACTGCTTTTATTGGGACTATATGTTTAGGATGCCGGGAAGTACTTGCATTAGATTACATATACACATGGACAAATATATACCAATATGCCTACAATGCGTATATGGCCAGTAGGTCTGAGCACACCTGATAGCCAGGAATTGTAGACCCCTGGCGCACGTGAGACGAGGGTGCAACCGGAATTCCGGTTCCGGCACATATTTACCTTCCGGTTCCGATTCGGTTCCCGGTAAATTTGTACCGGAATTAAAGTTGCCGGTATTAAAATTTGGCAGGTGAAAATTAAGATATTTTACTAAAAATGACGATAAAAATTGAATAGTTTTCACCCGTATAGTATATAAACCTTGACAATCGGCGAAAATGAACCACCAAAGGTAGATTTCGCTTCGGTGGATTTTGAAAATCTAAAATACAGCAGATAAAGTGAATACCCATCTCCAACTAGGGTTATTTTACCAATAATATTGCAAAAATAAAAATTAAAATGAATTTATCGGTGACATGTATTTTTCATTTTCCGGTTCCGTTTCCGGTAATTTTTAACAATTCTGGTTCCGGTTCCGGTAGATTGTAATTCCAGTTGCACCATGCCTGCAAGAGTTATTTTTACTGTGATCGGGGGGATTTTGGCGCCTGAGGCTTTTCGGGGTTTTCAGTTGTTCCACACATTTCAGTATACGGGCCCACAAAAATACTACATATGTAAGCATATAGACATTATGTAAATATAATTTTTTCTGTTATATTTCTTTATATATTCTACAAAGATTTTTGCATTCCTGGCATCGCAATATTTTATCTTTCTTTTAGTATCTTTGGTATTTAAACAGGGAACCCAAAAATGTATAGTTCTGGTACGTACACCAAAATTTGGTAACGCATGCGGTCTCCGCTGTTTTTAAGAGCAGTTAGCAGTTAATCGGTTTAGAATAATTACCGGTTTTCCAATCCAGATCTTCTTGTAACTTATACAATTTTAAACCAAAAACGGTCGAATTCATTCAAAAAATTTCAAAAATTTTCAAACCCATGCACTGTATTTCAATAAAATTTGCAATAAGCACAAGTCAAAATTGACATGCACTGTGCTAAAAATATTGAGCAAGTGATTCGTTGAACATCTGAAATTAAAATGTTTAATTCAAATGGCCGAAAAGAGCCACATTTATTATTTTATTAATTCTTACGAACAGCAACAATGGTGAATATTTACTACAAAAACTCAAGTACACTGTAAATTCGAATGAATTGTTTAATCAACTCAGAAAAAGTTAGTCATTTCTGGTTATTTCTGCGTTAATATCCATAAACATTAACTCACTCTGAGCTGATTTAGTTTTGGGTTAGTTGAGCAATTAACTCAGAAAAAGTTAAATCAATTCAGAATTCTGAGTTCTGAAGGACGTAATTTAGAGCTGGACCTCTGTGTGGATTGAACTCATTCTGAGTTAAAATCAACTCACTGAAATTTACAGAGTACACACGACAACGCCAACACTTACTCATTTTGATACATATTATAATTCATCTACGCACTTCAAAAGGTTTGCCGCAAAAGTGCTGACAAACAGTATGTGTCGGCTATAGCAGTGAAACTTAATTTCAATAATAAAATAAGCAGGGTCTAAACCGGATATCGGTTTCCGTTTCAAGCAAAAATCTGTGTCCGTTTGCGTTTCCGCAAATTCGGTAAGTTTTATATTTAAAATTAGTTATAAACAACGTAAATATCTCACAATTTTTCATTACAGTTATGTTGCAAATGTTTGAAATAACATCAAAATTACGAAATTTATGTAAAATATTAAAAAGTGTTCGGTGCATCTGCCAGATTTTGTTTAAAATGTTAGTAAGCTTGATGAATATTTGCACGTCTCAATTGTATTGCCAGAAAAACAAAACATCTTTAAGTCTTTTATACTTCAATATTTGTTTTCCGTTTTCGTTATTTTGATCACTATCGGTTTCCGTTATTTTTACATCAGTTTACACCGTGTAGTTGACTAGAAAAAAATGCTCAACACTTGAGCAAAAAGGGATATGTTTCATATTCCTATTAAAAGTATGGTAAACTAGATCAGCACATTCCCTTGATGTAACCTGGAAAGGTATTAAGAAACAATAGCGGCCAAAATCATGTTAATTATTAATTTTTCTGAAACATCTTGCGGACAGCAAATCTATTTCTAACATTGAAGTTTTTGACAGGATTTGTTAGCAATTTTCAGAAATTCCTTAGGTCGCAGAGACATGGCTGAGGTATACCGCTCTTTAATTTTGCAAGTTAATCGATGTTGCCAGAATACGGTGCGATTTGTGAGCTTCAATAGTCGTGACTATGCAGTGAAACAGATAAATAACTCGGGTGGGAAATGCGCATTACTGTAACAGCCATTATGTTGCCACACAATGCTCTTATGAAATTCAATTAACTATGGTAATACAAAGCCATAGGTAAACTTAATACGTTTTGTAGAGAACTTCAATATACATTCATGGATTCCAAGCAAAATCTGTCTACATTTCAGAAATAATTTCGCTTTGCATTCAAGAAAAGCATCTGTTTCTTACAAAAATATTACAGAAATTTTGCTGTCCGCAATATGTTTCAGAAAAATAAATAATTAACATAATTTTGGCCGCTATTGTTTCTTAATACCTTTCCAGGTTACATCAAGCGAATGTGCTGATCTAGTTTACCATACTTTTAATAGGAATATGAAACATATCCCTTTTTGCTCAAGTGTTGAGCATTTTTTTCTAGTTTCAACCGCTTTACCAAGCTGCTGCATTAATCCATGGGGTGACATCGTCCGTTGCGGTGAAGCTAACCGTTTGTGTGAAACCAACCCTTGGGCTGAAACCGACCGTTGAGGTGAAACCAGCCGTTAGGGTGAAACCAACCTCTGGGGCAAAATTAACCGCTGGGGTAAAATTAACCGCTGGGGTGAAACGAACCCCTGGGGCAAAACCAACCGTTGGGGTGAAACCAACCGTTGGGGTGGAACCAACCGTTGGGGTGAAACCAACCGTTGGGGTGAAACCAACCGTTGGGGTGAAACCAACCGTTGGGGTGAAACCAACCGTTGGGATGAAACCAACCGTTGGGGTGAAACCAACCGTTGGGGTGAAACCGACCGTTGGGGTGAAACCAACCGTTGGGATGAAACCGACCGTTGGGGTGAAACCAACCGTTGGGGTGAAACCAACCGTTGGGGTGAAACCAACCGTTGGGGTGAAACCAACCGTTGGGGTGGAACCAACCGTTGGGGTGAAACCAACCGTTGGGGTGGAACCAACCGTTGGGGTGAAACCAACCGTTGGGATGAAACCAACCGTTGGGGTGAAACCAACCGTTGGGGTGAAACCAACCGTTGGGGTGAAACCAACCGTTGGGATGAAACCGACCGTTGGGGTGAAACCGACCGTTGGGGTGAAACCGACCGTTGGGGTGAAACCAACCGTTGGGGAGAAACCGACTGTTGGGGTGAAACCAACTGTTGGGGTGAAACCAACCGTTGGGGCAAAACCAACCGTTGGGGCCAAACCAACCGTTGGGGCAAAACCAACCGTTGGGGTGAAACCGACTGTTGGGGTGAGACCAACCGTTGGGGTGAAACCGACTGTTGGGGTGAGACCAACCGTTGGGGTGAAAACAACCGTTGGGGTGAAACCAACCGTTTGGGTAAAACCAACCGTTGGGGTGGAACCCACTGTTGTGGTGAAACCATCCGTTGGAGTGAAACCATCCGTTTGGTGAAGCCAACCGTTGGGGTGAAACCAACCGTTGAGCTGAAACCAACCGTTGGGGTGAAACCAACCGTTGGGACAAAACCAACCGTTGGGGCAAAACCAACCGTTGGGGCAAAACCAACCGTTGGGGCAAAACCAACCGTTGGGGTGAAACCAACCGTTGGGGTGAAACCAACCGTTGGGGTGAAACCAACCGTTGGGGAGAAACCGACTGTTGGGGTGAAACCAACCGTTGCTGTGAAACCAACCGTTGGGGCAAAACCAACCGTTGGGGCAAAACCAACCGTTGGGGCAAAACCAACCGTTGGGGCAAAACTAACCGTTGGGGTGAAACCAACCGTTGGGGTGAAACCAACCGTTGGGGTGAAACCAACCGTTGGGGTGAAACCGACTGTTGGGGTGAAACCAACCGTTTGGGTAAAACCAACCGTTGGGGTGGAACCCACTGTTGTGGTGAAACCATCCGTTGGAGTGAAACCATCCGTTTGGTGAAGCCAACCGTTGGGGTGAAACCAACCGTTGAGCTGAAACCAACCGTTGGGGTGAAACCAACCGTTGGGACAAAACCAACCGTTGGGGCAAAACCAACCGTTGGGGCAAAACCAACCGTTGGGGCAAAACCAACCGTTGGGGTGAAACCAACCGTTGGGGTGAAACCAACCGTTGGGGCAAAACTAACCGTTGGGGTGAAACCAACTGTTGGGGTGAAACCAACCGTTGCTGTGAAACCAACCGTTGGGGCAAAACCAACCGTTGGGGCAAAACCAACCGTTGGGGCAAAACCAACCGTTGGGGCAAAACTAACCGTTGGGGTGAAACCAACCGTTGGGGCAAAACCAACCGGAGGTGAAACCAACCGTTGGGGAGAAACCGACTGTTGGGGTGAAACCAACCGTTGGGGTGAAACCAACCGTTGGGGTGAAACCAACCGTTGGGGCCAAACCAACCGGTGGGGCAAAACCAACCGTTGGGGTGAAACCGACTGTTGGGGTGAGACCAACCGTTAGGGTGAAACCGACTGTTGGGGTGAGACCAACCGTTGGAGTGAAACCAACCGTTGGGGTAAAACCAACCGTTGGGGTGGAACCCACTGTTGTGGGGAAACCATCCGTTGGAGTGAAACCATCCGTTTGGTGAAGCCAACCGTTGAGGTGAAACCAACCGTTGAGCTGAAACCAACCGTTGGGGCAAACCAACCGTTGGGGTGAAACCAACCGTTGGGGCAAAACCAACCGTTGGGGCAAAACCAACCGTTGGGGCAAAACCAACCGTTGGGGTGAAACCAACCGTTGGGGTGAAACCAACCGTTGGGGAGAAACCGACTGTTGGGGTGAAACCAACCGTTGCGGTGAAACCAACCGTTGGGGCAAAACCAACCGTTAGGGCAAAACCAACCGTTGGGGCAAAACTAACCGTTGGGGTGAAACCAGCCGTAAGCTCTATAAAGTGGTGGGGCAAAACCAACCGGAGGTGAAACCAACCGTTGGGGAGAAACCGACTGTTGGGGTGAAACCAACCGTTGTGGTGAAACCAACCGTTGGGGTGAAACCGACTGTTGGGGCCAAACCAACCGTTGGGGCAAAACCAACCGTTGGGGTGAAACCGACTGTTGGGGTGAGACCAACCGTTAGGGTGAAACCGACTGTTGCGGTGAGACCAACCGTTGGAGTGAAACCAACCGTTGGGGTAAAACCAACCGTTGGGGTGGAACCCACTGTTGTGGTGAAACCATCCGTTGGAGTGAAACCATCCGTTTGGTGAAGCCAACCGTTGGGGTGAAACCAACCGTTGAGCTGAAACCAACCGTTGGGGCAAAACCAACCGTTGGGGCAAAACCAACCGTTGGGGCAAAACCAACCGTTGGGGCAAAACCAACCGTTGGGGTAAAACCAACCGTTGGGGTGAAACCAACCGTTGGGGAGAAACCGACTGTTGGGGTGAAACCAACCGTTGCGGTGAAACCAACCGTTGGGGCAAAACCAACCGTTAGGGCAAAACCGACCGTTGGGGCAAAACTAACCGTTGGGGTGAAACCGACTGTTGGGGTGAAACCAACCGTTGGGGTGAAACCAACCGTAAGCTCTATAAAGTGGTGGGGCAAAACCAAACGTTGGGGCAAAACCGTTGGGGCCAAACCAACGGTTGGGGCAAAACCAACCGTTGGGGCAAAACCAATCGTTGGGGTGAAGCCGACTGTTGGGGTGAGACCAACCGTTGGGGTGAAACCGACTGTTGGGGTGAGACCAACCGTTGGGGTGAAACCAACCGTTGGGGTAAAACCAACCGTTGGGGTGGAACCCACTGTTGTGGTGAAACCATCCGTTAGGGTGAAACCATCCGTTTGGTGAAGCCAACCGTTGGGGTGAAACCAACCGTTGAGCTGAAACCAACCGTTGGCGTGAAACCAACCGTTGGGGAGAAACCGACTGTTGGGGTGAAACCAACCGTTGGGGTGAAACCAACCGTTGGGGCAAAACCAACCGTTGGGGCAAAACCAACCGTTGGTGCAAAACCAACCGTTGGGGCAAAACTAACCGTTGGGGTGAAACCAACCGTTGGGGTGAAACCAACCGTTGGGGCAAAACCAACCGTTGGGGCAAAACTAACCGTTGGGGTGAAACCAACCGTTGGGGTGAAACCGACTGTTGGGGTGAAACCAACCGTAAGCTCTATAAAGTGGTGAAAGTTACAATCGTAAAATTACATAGCTAACGTGTAAAAAGTGTTGAACCAAAATGAAAAATTTCGTGCACTTTCTGTAAGGAGTTTTTTGACCGTAACTATTGAAGACCACACTGGTTTGCAAAATCCTTTGGCACAAATATTCGTTACGTACCAGGATACCAGTGTACAAAATTTAAACGATACAGGTCTGATATTACTTGAGCACCAACATGCGAACTAAACTGAAAATACGCGCTTGAGATGCGCGAATCATATATATGAACACTATCGTGTTCATATGAATATTTGTTGCCGAAATAAAATTAATTTACAAACAAACTATGTACGTAACCTATTGGAATAAGCTAATCCTGAACCAAAATCTTGATTATGTTAATATATTTTAGATTGGCGAATTCAAAAGATGGTGATGTTATGGATGTTGTTTGTGAAAAATAAAAATTTAATAAAAATAATTAAAAAAAATTTTAAACTGGGAAATTTTAAACATTTCTGATATTTATTAACTTAAAAATTAATAAAATAATAAATATTTCAGACCAGCCATTTTAAGGTAGCGCTATACTCGTCATACGGCGCCGACTGTCACCGTACGTCACCGTGCGGTGTATCGTACATGAATTACGCACGTACGAAATCGTATGGTGACGGACGGTGACGCACGGCGATGGACAGCGCTGTCTGTCACTATACGGTATCATACATGTGTACTTGGTGTACAATAACGCACGGTGACAGACAGCGCCGTATAGGGGAAGGACAGCGCCGTACGGGTGACGTACGGTGACGGACGGCACCGTATGGTTGACGGACGGCGCTGTACAGATGACGGATGACGCCGGAAGTTAAGTATAGCGCAATCCTTATTTGTTGCAAGATTATTCGTAATCGCAACTACGACGCAAACAAACTTAGGTTATGTGTTGCAATTAGTATTATTGCAGTGAGAGCAGATAGCATTGGAAGTAAAGAGCTTTGTCGCATGTGTAAGGTGGAACCTAACGAAGAAAAGATTGTTGGGCGAAATTTACAATAAACAAACTCAGCTGATAACAATAAAAAGTATTAGCAGTTGGCCGAGTATTGAACTTGGTAGCCAATTTAGCGGATTGACAGCAAAATTTCGAATTCAATTTCAAATTTGGTTTCAATTTCGAATTTAGTTTCAATTTTGAATTGGGTTTCAATTTTGAATTTGGTTTCAATTTTGAATTGGGTTTCAATTTTGAATTTGGTTTCAATTTTGAATTTGGTTTCAATTTTGAATTTGGTTTCAATTTCGAATTTGGTTTCAATTTTCAAATTTGTTTCAATTTCAGATTTGGTTTCAATTATGAATTTGGTTCTAATGGGAACATCAGACTTCATTAACTTAAATTGCAAAGCCTGAATTGGGCGAAAGTCATAAATGTTTAAATGCCTAATGGGTTTTTGGCAGGACTATTATGACATTGACCCATAAAGATCAGGGGCGGAACGTTTTTCTGTGGGACTACAAAAGAGTAAGCTTAAAGCTTTAGACTAATTTTTTGGTTGGCGAGGTTGCAACTTGCTTTGCAGTTAGGCAAATATCTACTACGAGACTTAGTCCAAACCTTAAGCTTACTCTATTGTAGTCCTATGGAAAACCAGTTCGCCACTGAACTAAGCAATAAAACATAATGTTTATCAAGTTGTCAAGATATTGGACCAGATCAAAAATGGACATTTTTTCGGCTTTCTGCTAAGTCAATTAACATATAAGGCTTAAAATGATTCGTGCATGCGTGTATACCCAGACCTTATAAAGCATACGTATGCCTTTTGGACTCTTGCGAAATTTTTCTCCACACGCTCATGGCATAGGCGTAGGTTTCTTAAGAAGCTTACCTTAAATTCTAAGAACAAACCTTTGTCCAAGCCTAAACTTTAAGCTTAAATGATGAAAGAAAGTTATTAAGAACCGCTATTTGCTTGGAAATTTGAGCCTTTGCTGAGGAATTTTGTATTCTGTGATGTTTCTGATTATCTTTGTGCCTTTATAATTCAACCTTAAATATTATATACAATGGCGGATCCATGGGGGGGCCACCCCGGCCGTGCCCCCCTCAACAGCATCTCGACAAAAATTATATAGCAATTTTAATATGACAATAGTTCGTGGTTTGTGTGCGGGTCAAAACTAAGTTTATTACCTGTGAAATTTTGGCCCCACATTTTGACATCCTGGACCCGCCACTGATTATATATCATTGGGAGTATGGTTCGTGGTTCATATGCCTTTATCCACAGCCATCCAATCAGCAATTAAAGTTCCAAAAAATAAAAAAATATTAATATTTGAATTAAAAACAATACTTTTACTCAAACATTTAAAGTCTAAAATTAAAAAAAAAACTAAAAAATTAATATTCGCCCAATTCAGTAATAAAAACTTTTATTTTGTAGTCGCTTTTAAGTAATTTTTGTCTCAAATCAACTAATTTCTTAGCGAACACCATCTGATTAATAACCACGCGTCAGGTTGCCGTGTTGTTGAGCTATTAATTAGCGAAAAATTAATGATGACCGGGTTTAGGTTTTGTCGGTTGTGGAATTTTAATTTGGACTTCAAATGACGTTGCATCGATTTGTTTACTAACTAAGATTTGGTGATTTATGCCATTGGTTGCACGGTGGCCTGCGAAATGTGTTATCAAGTATAAAGATCAGAGACGGAACGTTTCTCTGTGGGACTAGAATAGAATAAAGATTAAGCTTTACACTATACCTTGCTTTGACTTTGGCTTAGGTATAGGCTCATTCTTACGCTTAGGCTTAAGTTTAGGTTTAGGTTTAGGCTTAGTCTTAGGCTTAGGCTTAGGCGTAGACGTAGGCTTAGGCTTAGGCTTACGAATAAACCTATAATACTGTTCTACCCTTGTTCTTCACATTGGCCTTTTCTTTGATCAAATTAACTTGTGTCGTCGTCAAAACATAAATATTCGTTCGTTCAGTCAATTTGAGCGTCTGAAGCGTTGTCATGATTGCTTGTGGCTGTTCATAGTCATGAGTTAAGTACAGTGTAAATGTTGGTTTATTAATCCAAATCCCACTTTGAGATATTAGTTGAATTCAATGACGTAGAGATTATGCGCCGTTCACAATAATTTTGTAATTATTTGTTTGATTTTATGCCGTTGAAAATTAAAATCAAGCTGATTAACATTGAAAACAATTAAATATACGTTGATAACTCAGAACTAAATTCTAACTTAAGCAGTATTTAATATTTATATAAACAATGTCCGATATTAACACAGTTGAAATTAATTACAAGATTGCATAATTACTTGATTATCCGGATAAGAATTTATCAAATTGACTAGCGTCCAAACAGAATTCAGTATATTTTGTCAGTTCAATATTTTCAACAGAGAATTTGACTTTATTATTATTACTACTGTTGCCGTTGGTGCCGGATTGAAATGTGGTTCGTTGTGGCGTATGGGTTAACGGTGTCGAATTGATGGCTGATTCGCTGTTGGTACAGATTGACTCGATATAACGCGAAAATTGAATTGCACCAGCGTTCTCCAGTGATACGTTCCATAGGATACCAGAGAGTTCGCGTTGAATACAAACCTAAACAAAAAAAAATTGAAAATGTTACAAAATCCAAAGATTGCGCTATACCTTACGTACGCCGCTATGGCTTTCTAACAAAAACGAACAAAATATATTTAGTGGCGTGGCAATTTTTAATAAAAAAATTTATCACGCGCTCCGGCGGCACACTTCGGCCTCCGGCTGGACACGGCCGCGTCCGGCGGCACACGGCGGCGTCCGGCGGCACATGGCGGCGTCAGGCGGCAACACGGCGGCGTCTGGCGGCACATGGCGGCGTCAGGCGGCAACACGGCGGCGTCCGGCGGCACACGGCGGCGTCCGGCGGCACATGGCGGCGTCAGGCGGCAACACGGCGGCGTCCGTCGGCGCGCGGCGAGTATAGTACAACCCTAAGTTAAATTTCACTTATATTTACGTATCCAGAAATATTAGGCTTTCAAATAAGGTGGTGTCGTCATGTCTTACAAGTTTTTCTTATACTCGCGAATAATTTGTGTACAAAAGTTTTTTTTTACTTCCAGCGCTCGTACGGCAAGTATAGCGTCACCCTTACAATGACTTAATAGTAAAGCTTAAGCTTTAACTCTGTTGTAGTCGCGCAGAAAAACGTTGTTCGCTCCTGATCTTTGTACATGGGCGCCTGGCGGCATAAATTAACTTTTAACTATAAAATTCAATTGCACCTGGTGTTAATTATCAAAGCAAACGTATCAAGATTAATTTTTATCTCAAATAGCGACAAAACTAATATAATATGTAATAACTGTTGGAAAATAACACAAGTAATTATTATAAACTATTTTAAAACTAAAGTTATCCGTTCAAAATAAGCCAAATCGTAAGCAAACTTATACTTGAAAAATAATCATACCTTCGCTGCATGCATCATTAATTGTGTTGCGTAGTGATTGCGTCGAAATTTAGGCAAAACATACACATCGACCAGGCTCATAATTGCGCCGTCACACGTTGAAAATATTTGCGTCATCAGAATCCACGCGACTATTTGGTTGCCTATAAAATTGTAAAATAAACTACGGATCATGTAAAGATCAGTGGCGGAACGTTTTTTTGTGGTACTGCAATAGAGTAAGCTTAAGCTGTGGACTATTTTTTGCTTGATTTAGGCGTAGGCTTAGGCTTCGGAATATGATCATTCTTACGCTTAGGCTTAGGCTTAGGCTTAGGCTTATGAATATGCTCATTCTTACGCTTAGACTTAGGCTTAGGCTTATGAATATGCTCATTCTTACGCTTAGGCTTAGACTTACGATTAGGCTTGGGAATATGCTCATTCTTACGCTTAGGCTTAGGCTTACGATTAGGCTTAGGAATATGCTCATTTTTACGCTTGGGCTTAGGCTTAGGCTTATGAATATGCTGATTCTTACGCTTAAGCTTTGGCTTAGGCTTAGGCTTATAATACTGTTCGTTCGTGTTCTGTACATTGTCCATATTTACTATATTATTGTATTATTGCCAAGGTTTCTGCTTGTACCTTTCGACAGCTGGGGCGACTAACCGTAAATAACAATTTGGCAGTACATTTGTTGCAGTTTACATGTATTCTTAGTGCAATTTAAATATTTGAAAACTGTCTACAATACAATCAATCCGGCTGTAGTTGAACACTTTATTCCTTCGAAATTCAGCTATGTGAGACATTATAACGTGGATGATCCATATTACCTGAAGATTTGTGCCCGCCATCCTTAACCGATTTTTGTTTCGAACATTCTTCTCTTACTATGTAGTAGCATAACGTATTTGGGTCGCTGAGGTAAAGTTCAATATCTGAAAATCAAAATCAGACCAATTTCGTAAAATTTCTGTTTCACCAAAACCAGTAAAGTACAATTAATTCAAATGACGCAATTATTTTTTATGCCTTCGTATTACCTCAATAGACATCGACTGGGTTTCTGAAACCCTACTTAACTATCACTTAGTACTTATAAGTACGTGCTGTGTAATTACTTAGCCATTTTGTTGTTTTTAAAATTACAATAGAATTTGACCACTCTAATCGCGTTACTACGGCTGTTTTGTTGAAACATTACAAGATTCTGTCTAGCATACGCTTCGCTTATTACAGTCGCCAAATGCCATACTCTTAATTATGAAATATTTATGCAACGACACAGAAATCGGTAGCAAAATTCGCTATTCCATTGCGATTTGTTTCAGTTAGCTATATATCGAGTATACAAAACGACAAATAGACTACAATTTTGGGGCAGTTTGTATCAACGTATATCATACAAAATTTGGTTTTAATCTTTATTGCATATTTTACCAGCTCAAATCAATATTTCCGTGTGGTTTTGTAATAAAAGTAAAATTAATTATTGAATTTTAATTTTAACAGAAGTGTAACTTTGGCCCAATTCTATTTGCTGCAATTCTTAAAATGATTTCAGCAGCAGTGAACATGGTTAAACTGATGTATTTATGATAAAATAGCAAATTTAAAAAAATCGTACTTGCTGAAATATTGATATCTTGATGCTTGGGTTGGAGGCATTCCTGAAAATTTAAACAATACACTGGAAAATTTCGGCCCATAGATCCAGGGCAGGACGTGTTCCTGTGGCGACTGCAATAGAATAAACTTACGCTTTAGACTAATTTTTGCTTAGGCTTAGGTATATGTTCATTCTTACGCTCAGGTTCAGGCTTAGGCTTAGAAATCTGCTCATACTACTGTTACGGCCCTGTTTTATATATTGGCAAAAATGTTCAAAAACGGATATTGAATTGAAATCAACGTAATAATCGTAAAAAACAAGCAATTTATTTTAAAATCGACAATAGGTAGCGCCACATACCTACAAATTACTACTACAGTTATCACCAGCGACTAGAGCTGTCCCGGGGCCAGAAAGTGTCGGCACTGGGGCCGTGGTCCGAAATAGTAGACAATTTATGAAAATGTTTTGCTGTTTCGCTCGTATCCCATTAAGGTCTGCACAGCTATTTGTTCATCACAGACACATATCTCGATGTCGTATGGGTATATAAGCAGAAAGCATCATCGTATGTCACGCTGACACTTCAAACGATGTATCTCGCTTTCTATACGTCTGAATGTTGTAGTTTACGAGCGTTTTTATGACATGGCTTTTTATTATAGCAAGCAATAATCTTAGCAACAGCACCGAACCCGGTAAAAATCCTAGGTTTCGGGACAGCTCTACCACGTACAGATTGTTCGACAAAGAACACTAGTAAATTTCTGTTACAAGTTTCATTGTTCAATGTGAACATTTAGTAAAAATACGACAGAACAAAAGCGGTTGTTTTATCGTAATTTAAGCTCATTTATTTTACAATTTCATCAAAATGCTTGTATTTGGCAATCTAGGTAACAATCGGAACCGTCGGCTTTTCCACTAGCTAAAAAAGCTGGCCTCGAGAGCGGGCATCGACGTCTCAGCTGACGAATCCTTAAGCGAACACTCTACCACTGCGCTACGTAGCTCGTTCCTCCAACTACCATTTTCCTCAATTATATGTCGATCGTATTTTGCCGACAAGCATATTATACAATGTGCATTGAATCTATTGCATATGCACCAGGACAAGCATGTCTCATTTGCTTACAGTATCGTCTAATTAAATTTTTAAATTGATCATTTAAACAGGTTAATTTAAATAACGTTACTTTACTTAACCCTTTCACTCATAGAGTATACTATGAGCAACTAAATACAATAATATACGATCAATATAGACAGTGTGAGCAGTGTTTGACAACTCTAACATATATGCGCAGTGCAAAATCTCCACAAGACGAGAGAGCCCCCTCGGGCTCGAGCTTCAAGCTCCTATAGCTTAGTGGTCATCATAAACGCCTCCCACCCGCGTGAGACTGGGGTTCGAGTCTTACCTTGAAATTACGTCTCGTTTGAAATTGAAAATATTCATGTGAAAAGGGGTTAAATTTAAAACTTACTGCAACAGTTTTACGAAAACTTCGCCGCAATTCGTCATGTTTTCCGTCAACGATCAAAATTGATGATTGGGAAGCTTGTTGTGTTTCGGCAGCGTTCTGAAATAAAAAAATAACTTTTTGCGGACGTTTAGTGAACACCGTTGCTTGTTACAGAAAGTTATACTAAATTTTCGCTAATCTAAAATAACTTTCTACTATAACATTTGTCAATAATTCTGGCCCATGTATAGAACAGGGCCGGAACAGTAGTATAAGCATATTCCTAAACCTAAGCGAAAGCCTAAGCCTAAACGTATGCTTCGTAAAAGGCTCTTGGCTAGCACGAGAAATAGTTTGAGCCCCACCAGTAAATTCTTCGAATGCCCTGTTAAAATTGTTTTGCCCACTGGCTTACTGAACTGGCTACGGGCTGGCAATATGGCCTTTTCGACCATACCTTTACCAAAACCTTCAACGCGTCAGTATCCAATGAAAATTCAGACACATCGCGAAGCGTTTTTGCGTTGATTTTTGAGTAAAAATTTGTCGATGTTCTGCCTGATTGAGCATCCCATTTAATATATGTCGCATTATTTTGTTTAGCATTCTAAAATGCAAACCAAACACTATTTTAGGTTTAGGTTATACACTGCAAAAAATGGTGTGTCAAATTGACTCTCTCCGAAATACGCATCTATGGGACTACACAAACAGTGTCAAATTTGACTCCGCCAGAGTCAAACGTGCGAAATAGTAGGTCGAATTTGACTATGGCAAAGTCGAATTTGACTAAGTTTGTGTAGCGCCGTTGAGCCTATTTCCGAGAGAGTCAATTTGGCTCACCATTTTTTTGCAGTGTAAGCCTGTTTGCTCAAAGATGTCAAGCATCGGTTGGTTTGGTAATAGATCTTGTAACGTTAGATCCGTTCAGTGGTTAGGTTCGAAACTCAGCACATTTTTCATATTATTGCATTTATCCCGTACGAATGTTGAGATCCGCAATAGCATGTATTTCTCAGTATGTAAACCTGTCTCTAAGCTGTGAAATATGGTATACACAATTTACAATTAGATATCTCTGAGCGAGACAGATAACTTGATAATCATTTGATTTCAGACTTAACTCCTTAAACCAACGTCGCATGCTTATTTCCAATAGTCAGCGCCGGAGCAGACAGTAGTAGCCCCCTCAAACTCGCGAGCGAAACGAGCGAGAACCCAGACGCATTTTAAAACTACGGCGATTTTTGTTTCAACCAGTTAGAGTAGGGCCCCTGAGTGTTAGGTTAGGAACGTTTTTCATGCGCCTCGGCTTTTCATAAATCTTCGTGCTACGAGACTTTATTTCGTAGCGGGTTCAAACATTTAACTTTATTATGATTAATTTTCAGTAACAATTTTAACTACAGATTCAGTTGGTCAAAATCATAACTCGCATGTCTAAATTTTGCTAATACGAATTAAATATATTCTTTTTTATAATGAATTTGCGAGTTGGTTTATTTCTGAATTAATATTGGTAAACATTAACTCAATTTGAGTTGACTTGATTCTCACTTTGAGTCGAGTTGATTTTGGGTGAGCTGATTAATTAACTCATAATGAATTGAATTGAATCGGAACTCTGAACCGTTATAGTCCTAACTCAGATTGAGTGATATAATTTATTATGTGTTAAAATCAACTCACTCAAATTTACAATGTAACCTCGTGTAATAGCAAACTATTTCAATCTCTATGCTCGAATATTCTAAAAATCTGTTAAAGCTGTATTTGTTATCACTGCAGAACCTTGTGAGTGGATACGTTGTCATTAATCCCTTCGTTTACTTAGGTATACCGCCCTACAAAGCTTTAATACCAAAACAATGGTTTGCAACAATTTGCGTGCAATTCCCCGCTTTCGATGTCGACGCAACACAAACAAATCGCTCAAATGCAATCGTTTGCAGTATGTTTCCGGCGAATATTCGTTGAACCACAACGCGTATCCGATTCCGGTCGGATGTGCAGCGGTTGCTTTTGACGTTGTCGGCCGAGATGAATCTGAAAAATTTTGGACTGAATTTAAGCATCGATTGCGGTAATTTTGCGTTTTTGTTTAAAATAAAATTGCTATTTTACTAAATTTAAAGCAGGTCTCGGAAGACGGACAGAAATACAGAAGAACAGCGCAAGTTGGCATTTTTAATGATTTAAGCTAAATTTTGAATAACGAAACGAAAAAAATGCAATTTTTTTACGAACAGCCAATTAAAATGAAACTTTTATTAGACGTAAAATTTCAAAGCAAAAACGATTGCAAAAGCCGAGATAATGACTCTTTACACAAAAGTGTGCAACTCGTTAAAAATATGGGTGGCAGTTTATTGTACAGCGCCGGTGGTATTTTCCCACACCCCCGCAGTTTAAGTGTAGGGGTCGACATTATACACGACTGACAAAATCGCAACCAAAATGATAATGAGGAAAAAATATAAGCGGTACATTTTTCCATGCATTTTGTTAGTATATTCTCTAATTTCGTGGTGGTTCTCAACAACCGTCCCCCACAAATAATCGGGGGTCGGCTAAAAACACAACGCGTGCTTGGTACGCGTTTTGTACACGGAATGTACCCAGTTGCATACTCTTTGTAAAAGTGTGATCATCCACTCTTGGTTTGAACTACAAAAAATAACAATTTCACAAATATGCGCTGTGGAAAATGACAGCGACTTACCGCGGCGAACTGATAACGCCACAGTACAGTAACATAGTTCTTTTTGAAGAGCTTGGGTTAGTTCTAAAATTTAAATTCAACTCATTAAAAGCAAAATATTAATCGTTTGCTTATAATCCTGATACTTATTAAAACAAAATGCGACAAAAATTGCTAAATACAAACAATAAAGACAAAATAAACAATAACAAAAAATTAACAATAAAAAAATTTAAATAAATGAAAAAAAAACAATGCTACTTTTGGACAAAAAGAAATGATGCCAGCTCAAATCCAGAAATTTCTGATGGGGATGGCTGGCAAAACTTTTGAAATGCAATTTTCACATTTGCCCGTGTTCTGAGGTAGCAACACTGTAAGGTACGAAGGGAACTTATCATTTTACCACAAAAAGTTTGTAGCTGGGCATTGAACGGGGCTCACCTTAAAGAATGAGCCACTACCCAAGCAAGATTTTAAACAAAAAATTTGAAAAATATTTTGATCATAACAAGCGGCCCCCCCCCCTCAGAATTTTGGACAGCCCCCATATTAGCCTGCTGAGACACTGGCCAAATAATACGTATGAAAAAAAGCTAAAACAATTTATTTAAATCTAACCTTGAGTTTTGACACAATCTTCAGACTGGAGTCCTTCAACGACGTTGAATTCCTAAAATAGTCAAAATATAAAATTACAAATGTGTGCAAAATTTTTTTGAGTTTTATTTCGTGGCTTAAACTATCGTTTGATAACTAAAGTTAACTCTCGTCTTATCACTTTTACGGCCTGACAACCTTAAAACTGCTAAATTTCACACAAAAAAATTTAAACTTAAAATTTAATTTGGATCAGCTCAAACAAGCCCATTGCGACTTATATACCGCGTTATATATTGTCATTAATTGAAAATATATTAATACGCTTCTGTATCCAAATGTTGTGAAACTGCAGCAACATCAATATTATTAAAGCTGGAACACGCCATATACGTATATTGCGCAGCGTTTCAGCTGTAGTACTGACTGTAGAAGGTAATATATACCTTAACAAGTGACATTACATTTACTGCTTCTTCGTGCGTTTCGGCATATTTTACGTTGTATTCAAGTTCGTTCGGATTATTCATATTTTATATATCTACTAATTCAAATGTCTACCGCATTTATCGCCCGGCTGAGGGTTGCGGCCTTATTTTTAGGGCCCGAGCCCATCACCCGCGGCTCGGGCAGGGCCCGTAGCCACGGGGGAGCAGGGAGGGCTCAGTCCCCCCTGGAAAAATTTCGGCCCCCTAGAAGATTTTCAACCTTGCTTGTAAGTCACTGAAAACCTTTAAAATGTCCCTCCCGAAAATATTTTAGCCCCCCCCAGCAAATTTTTTCGCAAAATTTCTTCGATCTCAAGGCCAGCATAGGAACTAGGATATAGCAAAAAAAGCCCGAAATTATTTTGCCAGATAAATATTAACATATATAATTTACTCAAAATTCGCAGTAAAAACAAATTAGCAAAAATTCAATCTATACTAAAGACATAATTTCTTTTGCAGGCAAAACCGTATATTTAGTTCAGTTTAAGCAGTATAAAGCATATGGTTAAGCCTAAGCCTACGCGTAAAGCTACGTAAGCCTAAGCCTAAACCAAAGCAAAAAAATGTTCTAAAGCTTAAGCTTACTGTATTGTAGTCCCACATAAAAAAACGTTCCGCCTCTGATCTTTGCATGGGCCAGTAAAACAAACGTGTCTACATTTAAGCTAAAACCGCTGTGTTAAAACAATGTGCTACTTAAATTTAATTTTTTTGAGGATAAATAACAAATTACGTTTTGTCAGCTGCAGGAAACGTTTCCACAATTCAAGCTGCACATTTGCTATTCTGCCAAATGTATTTAAGAAGCGAAAAAACTTATAATTTAGGAATTCTTAAAATAGTTTCGCAACAAAAGTTTTTTTGTTTTTAAAAATTTAGTTCACATTTGTTTCTATTGCAACGAGTTTGGTGGTTGTTCGCGTTCGCCACAATATTTACTATACAAGCTTGCAAAAACAATATATTATTAACTGCATTTTGCAAGCTTGCGTGGGAAATAGATTTGGCTAAATTATGCTGGTCCATGTAAAGATCAGGGCGGACCGTTTTTCTGTGGGACTGCAATAGAGTAAGCTTATAAGCTTTAGACTAATTTTTTTGCTTGGCTTAAACTTAAACTTAGGTTTAAGTAATATGATCATTCTTACGCGTAGGCTTAGGCTTAGGCTTAGGAATATGCTTATAATACTGTTCCATCCCTGTTCTTTACATTGGCCATTATGCTTAAGCACCAGTAATATCTAGTGAGTAAAGACTAACTGAAAATAAGTTGAATCCACTCAGAGGGCTGAGCTGTGAATTAGGTCTTTCAGAACTCAGAATTTTGAATTGTTTTAACTGGACATTCTAAGGTAATAAAGTTTTATCGCTACCTTAACACAAAAATTTTAGCTTTGATTGGGGGCCATATTGGACTTTGGTGCTACTTGAATCCGGAAGCAGATATGGACCTTGAAAGATTTTAGTTTAGTTTTAGTTTTTAGTTTGAAATATTATAAAGTGAATGGCGCAGTCACCTACGATTGGCACTGAACCGGCGAAGTTGAAACGTTGTAAAATTTCAAATTTCAATTTCAATTTATGTTTTTGGGCAGGGATTTTTTTAATAAATTTTAAACTGTGAACTTTTAAAAACCGTTGCGACTTGCGGGAATGAATTAAAATTTCAACCACAGAAATGCTAAGAGCAAGCCTAAAGCATAAGCAAAAAATCATCTAAACCGTAAAGCGTACTCTATTGCAGTTCCACAGAAAAATACTCTGCTCCTGGTGTTTACATGGGCTACTGCGAGTAAATTTTAAGGCATATTTGACTACTGTATACTCATTACTAAGTTTGGCCAATGTAAAGAACAGGGGCGTAAACAGTATTATAAGCATACTCCTAAGTCTAAGTCTAAGCCTAAGCGTAAGCCTAACACTAAGCGTAAGAATGAGCATATTTCTTAAGCCTAAGCATAAGCCTAATCCTAAGCAAATAAAAAAAATTAGTCTAATGCTTAAACTTACTCGTTTCTAGTTCCGCAGAAAAACGTTCCGCTCTAGATCTTTACATGGGTTCTAAGTTTTAATAACAACATTTGAAATATTCGTGGTTAAGTTTGTCAAATTTAAATTTTGTGTTTACAAAAATGAACTTTTGATACCAAGGTTCTGCAATAAATTTTCACAAAACTCAATACCTAAAATCTGTTAATCTGTTCTCACAGAATATATCAACGTGAGAAAATGTCTCAAAACGTATCATATCCCTATATTTTCGGCTAATTTTACCATTCAAAGCATAATATAAGCTTTAATTTACTCCGAATGTTATGTAAGGTGATAAATAGAATTGATCCCAAACGCCAAGCGGAAATATGAGCAAAAGTTTAAGGCTTACGCCTTCGTTTGGGACCAGTTCTATAAATCCCTTTACGCATCATCCACGTTAACTCTTGTTTGTTACGTGGAAAATCCAAAAATGGAACAGAATTTAGATTTTCCACTGTGCAAACGGTGAATAACGTGGATGATCCATTATATGCGAAGTTTTTGTTGCAAGAACTCGCAGTTACTGTTTGCATCAGAAACATTTCACATTTTGGTCTCGCGCATCAAGCTTGCACGTGGTTCATTTTTAATAGCGAGAACTTGCCAGCAGAAACTCACATTTGCGAGAATTACGAAACGGCTGTCGAACAAAACTTGTACGAACGAGGGGCAATTGTAAGTACCTGCAGTCAAAAATTTGCAAATTCAAATTGCAACTGCAAGGAAAAATTCCAACTGCAAGTGCAAATTGCAACTGCAAGTGCAAATTGCAACTGCAAGTGTAAATTGCAACTGCAAGTGCAAATTGCAACTGCAAGTGCAAATTGCAACTGCAAGTGCAAATTGCAACTGCAAGTGCAAATTGCAACTGCAAGTGCAAATTGCAACTGGAAGTACAAATTCCAGCTGCAGGTGCAAATTGCAACTGCAAGTGCAAATTGCAACTGCAAGTGCAAATTGCAACTGCAAGTGCAAATTGCAACTGCAAGTGCAAATTGCAACTGCAATTGCAACTGCAAGTTCTCGCTGCAAAAACTTGAACGTGTGAGTAGAGCTATGCATATAAAATCAGAGATTCAATTGTAAAGTTGTGGTAATTATAATTTTGAATATGTTTTAAGCGTTTGTTGATATTTTGAGCTTTCGAGATCTTGTAAATAATCGGACTGCGCTGTACGTTGCGGTTTGTGAGATTCAATTTCGACAACAGAAGGGTCTATTAAGTTTCCACATCCGAATACATTATTCGGATCAAGGTACAACTTAACAGCCCGCAAAACACGCAAACCATTTGTACCAATTGTGCCTGGTAACAAGTGTCGCCGGAGTTTTCCAACTAAAACAAACACAATTGTCATAACAAAACTAGGACGCGTATTCTCAAATGTGTATAGCACCAGTCATCAGTTAGCGACAAGACTTATAACTTTCTAACTAGCGAATGGTGTGGTTTGAAATTTAGCACAGTTTTCGAAATTAGCTTCTACTATCACTGTGTCTATTTTGAAATCAGCAATTGCAGGAGTTGTGCAGTTAGAGCAACAGTCACCAGCTGCCAGTAGGCCATATAGCTTAAGAACCAGTGACAAAGAATGTTCGAAATTTAGCACATTTGTTCCCGCATTGCAAAAATGGTGAGTCAAATTGACTATCTCCGAAATTGCCATTTCCTGACTACGAAACTGTGTCAAAATTCGACTCCGCCAGAGTCAAATTGAGTCGAATTCAGGCGGAGGCAAATTTTGACTCAGATTGTGTAGTCAGCAAAAACCAATTTCGGAGAGAGTCAATTTGACTCACCATTTTTTGCAGTGCGTATTCGAGCCTTCTTACATTTTAAAATTTTAAGATCAGGATATACAGCAAACACAACGTGTTTAAAGACTGTATTCAGTGCCGACCAAGCTATACAGCCCGGTCCAAGCAACTTCAAAGCACACCCCCCTCAAGGAAATTTTTCGATCCGCTAGTAAGCTTGTTATTTCCACCTCGATTCATTTCTAAAAAGGTTTTGCGCCTACCCGAGCAGTTTGAGCTGACTACTGGTCTGTAAAGTTAGCGGTGAAAAAACCCCCACAAACGTACGTACTTCCGTGATGGTGTGACAAATTTCCTCCGTTTGCGAGTACGATTTGTCTTGACTCTGCCTACAATTGTAAAGCAAAATCTACTTTTCAGTCAGTGGTCCTCGTACTAAAACACTAACCGTAAACAATTTTTTGTAACTATTGGAGTCCATGTATAGAACAGGGCCGAAACCTTTTCCTGCGGATCCATAATAGAGTCAGCTTATGCTTTAGATTAAGTTTTTCGCTTAGGTTTAGGCTTATGTTTAGGCTTAGGAATGCGCTCATCCTTCACGTTTAGGCTTAGGCGTAGGTTTAGGCTTAGGAATACGCTCATCCTTCACGTTTAGGCTTAGGCGTAGGTTTAGGCTTAGGAATACGCTCATCCTTCACGGTTAGGCTTAGGCGTAGGTTTAGGGTTAGGAATACGCTCATCCTTCACGTTTAGGCTTAGGCTTAGACTTATGCTTAGGGATAGGCTCATCTTTTACGCTTAGGCTTAGGCTTAGGAGTAGGCTGAGAAATAGGGTTGTCCCTTACGTTTTATGCATAGGCTTAAGCATACGATTAAGCTTAGGAATACGCCTATACTATTGTTACGGACCTTTTCTATATATGGGCCACTATAGATATAGATAGTGTATAATCTAGGGGTCAGTATATTAGGATACATGAACACCGATGGGCATTGAGAGTGGAAAAATTCAACATTTTTTGGGTATTTCCGTACATTTAACATACATTCAAACATTAAGAGATCAAAGTAAGGAACCTAAGTGAAATAGTTTCACGGGCACGTTTATAGTTTACCACCACAGTGGAAAAGTTTTCAAATCCACAAAATGCCCATATACAGCGGAGGGTCGTAACAGTGGGTAAAATCATATTCCTAAGCCTAAGCCTAAACAAAATTTTTCCACTGTGGGAACAAACTGTCCAAAACGGCCATTAATGGCACTTTTTAAAGCGATTTATTCAGCATTGAAGGCATTAGTGATAAATCATAAAAAATATATATTTTGGAGCATGGAAAATTTAAAATCTCGTGTATACCTCGAGTTCATGAAATATCCTCAACGGATCCGAATGTCCACGATATGTAAAGCCAAAGTAAATATAAATACATGCGCCTTGTGGATAGATTTGAGTTAACCTAAAATCAAACCAAAAACCCATACATACTCTGGTGCATAAAAAAATTTCATAGCACAGTTTTACCTGATGTCAGGTCAAAAGTTGTCTACGGATAAGAAATGGGGATGTGTTTAAGCGAAACGGATCGAAATTTAGATTGTTTCGTTTAGATAATTAATAAATTAGATTATGAGTTAAATTTTTTCAAATTTCAGTTGAAACTTTTTGTAACGTGTACAACTTTTTAGTGGATTTCCCAAAATTATTATTAAATTTCAACTGAACAAAATATCGACAACTCACCTCACGGACGAATAGACTGGCTCTTTCAAGTGTTTTGAACTTTGAGCGGTGTTAAAGTATTCAGTGACTTTGTTGCATAGCGACTGCACCCTGAAATAAACTTACATTTAATGCGATTAAGTGAATAACACGAGTTTTTAAAATTGTCAATCCCCAGAAACCTTCCTTACATTTAAAGTTAACGCTTAGGCTTAGGCTTTACGCTAAGAATCAAAGTTTTAAGCATAAGTAATTTTTGGCCTAAATCTTAGCTTAAGCCTAAACGTAAATATAGGAAGACAAGGGTATATCAGCCAAATATTATTGCTATTGCACAATAAATCTACGCATGTTCTTAAAACGTGTAGAATATTAACTTTTCCAAAAACTAATCAATTTTGCTTTTATGTGCTGGTTTTAACTGCAGTATATCCTTCAGACCAAAATAGTAATTCCATTTTACTCCTAGAATTGTAACGTTTCGGCAAATATATGAAACAGGGTTATAACAGTAGTATAAGCATATTCTTAAGCATAAGACTAAATCAAAGCAAAAAATTTAGTCTATTCCTAAAGCTTGTTTTATTGCAGTGCGACAGAAAAACGTTCCGCCCTTGATCTTTACATGGGCCAACGCTTCAAACTAACTTGTCCCATGGTACTGCAGTTTCAAACGATTCGCCAATAACACAGTAGTCAAACGCAATATCCTGCAAACTCATATTAATGTTTTGTTCAACTTTTTGTTATTTTTCTTGAAAGGCACTACGATGAACTGCAGAAAAAGCAAATTAAAAATACAAAAAGACAAAAATTGCAAAAAAAATATAATACGTAAAAGCAGAAAATGTTTCTTTATATAATCCATTCAAAATGAAGCGTTATTTACTCTTAAATATCCAACGAAGAATGTCAAATGATAACCATATCGACCATTTTCGGATCCTCCACGAAGGCCACTAAAACAAATTCAATTTATACAGTAAAGCTGAAACGTCTCACATACGTATTTTTGGCACAGTTCCAGTTGGCAGCACAAGTAAACAATGCCAAGATTTCTGAAACCCAACTTAATTATCACTTAGTACTTAAGTTCGTGCTAAGTAATTACTTAGAAGTTTGTCGTTTTTAAAAGCGTACTTAAGTTATGAAATTACTTAGCTACTGACTACATGTGATAGATTACAAATTAACCGTTCAGGTATACAAACCTTGGTACAACTGTACAAACTATACTTCAAAATAAACATAGAAATAAAACTAAAGAATGGTAAATATACACCAAATGTTACCTGTATTTCGAAGCAATTAAGTATATTTCATCTTCTTGATCGTCTACTTCCTGCAACAAAAACGTATTAATATACAACAAAACTGTTAAATATGAAAAATTGTGCAATTCATATTTCGGTTAAATATTCATAATCCAAAATGAAAGAAAAAAGTAGTAAATTTTAAATTAAATTGAAAAAGTTGTAAAATACTCGTAAAATTCTAAAAAAATCGTTTCGGCGTTAGCTAGGAAACAAAAAATATTTCAATGGCTTTTTATGAAAAAATGTCAGAAAAGCAATATTTATGAAAATTTAAACAGGGCTACCGGGGGGTGGTACCATACGCTACAAGAAATTGTTTTTGATAAAGTTATAAATATAACCCCCTATTAAAAGCAAAAGTAATGAAAACACTAATTTAAACATTTTAATCCTTAAGCTCCATAAGGGTGCAGTTGTATTTTAACATTCAGCGCAGTGAGTCATGAAGGTATCAAATATTAAACCGAATCTACGAAATTTCGTCACCCGTAAATTTTGTCGTCCGACTGCTTCCTAAACCGAAACCTAAGCCTAACCACAATCCGAATATTAACCTTAAAATCTTAAGTCTAATGATCGGTGACGAATTGTTGAGTCGACAAGATTTGGGTGTTACAATTTGTCGGTCGACGAATTGTAGGGCGACAAATTGTAATACCCAAATAAACTGCTTAATACCTTTTGTGAGCCTTCGACTACAAGTGTTGCCGCTGAAACTTTATTAATATTATAACGAAGAAAATACTGTAACGCAATCAGCGAAACGTTCTGATAAATCGAATCCATGACGCCTTTGAATGGTTTGACAGCAATTCCTTAAACGATTATTGAAATATTAACCCTTTCTCACATGAATAGTTTTGTGCAACGTCTAATTTCAAGCCACGATTCGAAACGTAAAGTCTCGGGTGGGAGCCGATTATCCATATTCGTTGCGCAATGCGAGATGATATGGATATACAAAGCTGATTGCTTTATTTGCATCTGTATACAGGAAAATCCTGAATACAGATGCGACCGTTTGGCGTTCGTTTATACGCTTTAGGCATAGGCTTAGGCTAAGGTTCGAATTTAAAGTTAAGTACAGTTCTATGAATGTGGGTCGGTGGTTTAGTTACACATTGATTCGCTAATTTTTCTTTTGACAAACTGTTCTTGCGAAAAATCTAGTTGTAAGTGGCTGGGTTTCTGAAAGCCTACTTAAGTTCGACCTAGTGCTTAAATACGTGCTGAGTAATTACTTAACCATGTCGTCATTTTTAAAAAGCATACATAATTTATTAGTAAATACTGAAGTCGCTGACTAAATTTGATATATTACAAATTAACCGTTCAAGTATACTATAGCTCGGTCAAATTAAAATTGTGGTAAAACTGATGTAAAAAAAGCATCGATACTAAAAAGTCTGATAGGCTTTTAGCCTTACTCTGGTATGTTTTGTTGTCAATTCGAATGTTTTTATTGTATTTGCATATTTGAACTTCTCATGACCTCTGATAATAAAGCAACACCCGTGTTTTATTGTTCAAAAACTGAGAATTTTAGTTTATATTTGAAAAAAATGTCAAAAATGAACGCTTTTTTGCAAATCTACGTTGGCTTTTGTGCGTACGCAAATTTTAAAGTATAAAAAATGAAACAAAATGAAAATTACAAATATATCAAAATAAATTACCGGCTTGAAACTGCGAAAAGTCAACCAGACGCAGGGATGCGGGATATTTGTCCTAAAATATACCGATTTTGGCGAAATGTATAGTTGAGTGCCGTCCCAAAATCCCACCGTCCCAGCTAAAAAAATTGTATTAAAACGCCGAATAAATATATTCGTTTAAATATCGAACTGGGCGTCCACAATATACCGGTTCCGTTACCCAAATGCAAGTTTTTTACAAAAATTAATTGCCAATAACGGCGAAAATTGTTGCAACATTTCATTTATTATTTTAATAGACTGGCTTACATTTCAGAATTCGACAAAATTGATTAAAATGTAGGCTTAAAACCGACTGCGAGAAAAGGTTTTAAATATTGACAGGTAAACGCTTAACGGATACAGCTTAAACCTAAGCCTAAGTTTAACCCTAAGCCTAAGTATAAGCCTAAGTCTAAGCATAAGTCTAGGCCTAAGCCTAAGCCTAAGCATAAACCTAAACCAAAATATAAGCCTAAAGCCTAAGCCTAAACCTAATCTATACACTGTAAATTCGAAGGAGTTGATTAATCAACGCAGACAAAGGATTAGTTATTTGTGATTGTTTCTGAGTTAATAACAGTTAATATCAACTCTCTGAATTCGTTCAACTCAGGTTAGCTGATTAATTAACTCAGAATGAGTTCAAACAATTCAGAATTTTGAGTTCTCAAAAAAACCTAATTCAGAGTTCAGACTGTTGCAAGTGATGCCTTACCAGTGTCGATATTTCGTGCATAAATTGCACACCTTTGTCGAACGTTGGAAATATAATCGATCCATATCGTTTCACTTCTGGCAGCAGTCGAAGTTTTAGCGTTGCCTGAGTTATCACACCAAAGATGCCTTCAGAGCCTAATATAATCTCTTTTAAATTAATACCAACGTTATCATCAAGCTGAAATATAGAACCATATTGACGCAATGGCACAAGATACCACGGGCCCTAAGTTGTCAGACTAACCGGATCTGAAACCACGTTACTAAACAATTTTGCCTCGTCTCGGTGTCGTAAATTTTCGATCTTCGATTGTAATATTTTTCCGATAAAAGTGAGATTTTGAACAGTAAAAATTAATATTGCAATTTGCGACCTGATTTGAAAAAATGACCCCAAGATGAAGGTTTTTTGCAAAGAACAAATCGCGGTCAAAATTAAGGGTGGTCATATACTTGTCGTGCGGCACCGACCAACGCCGACAGAGGCGGATCCGACGTTTCTGACCGAATCCGACGTTGCTGACCTTGAGCGGTCTGACAAATGTTATGAAACGCAAAAATTGTGAGGTTGAAGGGACTTTATCGTTCTATCACCAAAATATTTTCTAAATAGAAATATTAAGTTTTATCACTAAAAATCTGAGGAAGATATTTGTAAGGTGGGCACCTGATCATTTTATCACAAAAACTCCTGTCAAGGGGCATACGCTCCCGTCTGAATCCGGTAGTGGACGCCGGACGTTCGGTGACGGATCGCAACCGATGGGCGCTGGACGTCATCGAACGTATAGCGCCCCCCTAAATATATTCGATTTCAACAAATTGGTCCGACGGACTCAAGTGGACCTTTACACGCCATGTCCCCAATACGCGATCATAAACCAAAATTTTTGCACTAAAATTAGCACCAAAATTGCGTTTTGCTTCTCGCTTGCTTCGCTTGTGAGAGTTTTCGCCTGATATGTCATGGGGCCGTGTTTCTAGAATTTCTAGAACCTCCACTAAATATAAGCTTAACTACAATGTTGTAAGAGTAATCCATGCATAGAATAGGCGAACATAAAATGGTTGATCAAATGTTACTTTAAGGAGCGTAACAGTAGATTAAGCGTATTCCTAAGCCTAAGCCTAAGCGTTGCAAAAATAAGTTCCTTAGCTTAAGCCTAAGCCTAAGCAAAAAATGTAATCTGAGTGTAAACCTATGCTCTTTCATATACCCGCCAGAAACCTGGACGCCCCTTAAAGTAACATGAGCCAAATGGTTTCATAAACGTTAAGGCCCATGCTACTTTTAGCCGCGTCCAGGTTTCTGGTTTATTCATAAAAAAGTAGGTTTAGATCCTAGATTATATTTTTTGCTTAAGCTTTGGCTTAGGCTTAGGCTTAGGAATACGCTTAATCTATTGTTACACCCCTTAAAGTAACATAGGCCAATGTTAAGGTCAAGCACGATTGTTATGTTACCATTGTTTAATCTGCTTACCTTTCTTCCGGCTACGATAACTCCTTTAACCGTGACTAATTTAACGGTCACAAGCTGAAATTGAAACGATTTTCAAATTTCAATACCTGCTCAACAGACTGCAGTCTTTGAAATTTTTTCAATATCATTAATATATATTTTGTTCAATTTTAAATCGAAATGGGTTAATTTCAGGCATTCTTCTCAGGTATGCATTTTTGTTGAACCTAAAAGCTTGCGACTTTAACAACCCAACAGGTTATGAGAAATAGGGAAATTGTTACTTTCAGGGTCGTAACAGTAGAATTAAGCGTATTCCTAAGCCCAAGCCTAAGCGTCGAAAAAGCGTTATCCTAAGCCTCCGCCTACGCCTAAGCCGAATCAAAACCGTAGCCTAAAATTTAAGCCTTCTCCTTTGCAGACCCGCCAGAAATTAGGACGGTCCTAAAAGTAACATGGGCCAAAAATAGAAATCAACAACAGAATACGAGCAATATTATCACAATTTGACACTGTATGCCTGCAAAAATGATGACGTCATCAGCCTAAAGTTCTAAGCAAATTCAAATGTGAAAGATTTAAAAGATTTATAAAATTTAAATCTCACCAAATCTTCAATATTGCCATAGCGATTTTTCTTCATTCCAGACGCTCTCGTTGAAATCCAACCGCCTACAGTGCTCAGCTCGTACGAGTCCGGTTCGTGTCCTACTGTCACACCATGTTTTGCAAGCTAAAATACAAATCAATAACAAAAAATAAATTAAAATTTCATTTTCAAATGTTTTAATTAAATTTTTTGTTGTAATTTTTTCGCTGTCATTTCAAGCTTTCCGTATGTAAATTAAACCTTCTGATTTACTACATATTTTACTCTTCTAATAAGATTCAGTTAGTGCTGGTTTCTGTTGCATTGTTTAAAAATGCATAAGTGCAAATATGTAAAAAATTTCAAATTCGGACGATTTTTGAAAAAGTTTTGTCGAAAAAACCTTTGTTTGTCTTAAACTAAATTTTAATATAAATTAAATTCGAAAATCATTCAGTGAATATTAAATAAATACCTCGGTGCTTAATTGTTTTCCATTAATTCCAGCTTCAACCGTTACCGTCATATCTTCTTTGTCGATTTCTAGTATTTTATTCTGGCAACAATAGTAATTATTTGTTCAATTTTTAATATCATGATATATATATGTTATATATACATACATATATAAATATATATACATTTATATATCTGGTGGAACAGGAACATGAACAGGAATTAGATTTTTGCAGGAACTGGAACAGGAACAGGAACCGGAATTTGAAATAATGTTCATCACCGAATTACTGTTGGACTTTTCAGAAAACTTTGTCATAAAACGGCTTGAGCCAAATATAGATATATATCTATATATGTGTGTGTATAATTTGTACTTAAATTAAATTGATCCAGCCGAAACGTATTCTTAAGAGGTACAATTTATATTAAAATCGCTCTGATGACACAACTAGCCTTGTTCGATATGGCATCGTCATGGCACAAGACAGAAGCTGTCGGCCAACAGGTTCTCTGTGCATGCCTGCTCCGAAGGCCTGCTCCGAATACTCAAATACCCCTCGCCACTAGAACTTACACCTGACATAAGCGCTCAGAATTCCTAGCGCAGGGGGGGTGGGGGCATTATCATGAGCTAAAATACTTTACACTTACAATTATACGATATCAGCAAATTTTTTTAAAATTCCAAAGTGAGCTGAAATTTTGCAGGGCGCAGAGTTCAAAGCTTGCGAGTTAGAAATGCTCTAAACTTACCATTCGTTCCATATCAACTGAAACAATGCATCTGGTTTCATTGCTTGCTGGATTCGTTGCTTTTGTAATGTTTGTATTACCTGTAAACAACATTTTAACTTTAGGTTTACACCGGTATATCTGGTTAAACCAGGAATGGCACTGTGGTTTGTGAAACATTTCACAAAAAACCAGAATTTGTTCATTGCGAATTGGCAGAACCTAATGAAGAGAACCAGGCCGGTATCGTGCGGAATATTATGTCGGGCAAGACAACTACACGACGCTACAACCGGATGGACTACAGATGACTCAAAAAAGTTTTCTAGGACCTCCAATGCCATTTTGACCCTCTGGCTAGCGCTCTCGGTGAACAGTAACGTATTAATTTTAAGAATTTGTAACTAACAACATAAAAACTACAAATAATATAGAATAAGCTTAGAAAATATATATTTTGGCAGCAGTTCAATGCTGTCCACGTCTGAGGGTTAAACTTACCTCCAACAGGAATGACGCAACATCGATGTGTTTCTGCCAACTTTACAATGGTCTCAACGTCTTTATGATTTGCTAAAAATAATTTAAGTAAATAGTAAACTTTTAAAAAATTTGTGCAAAATAATCAAAAAAAGCTAAGATTGAAAATATTAAATTATGCGTCGTTTACATTAATTTGTGTACGGAGTGTGGAAATTGACATTGGCAATAGACGCTTACTGATTGACATATTTCGTATTCAAACAACATAAGTACCTATTTGAAGAAATACACTGTAAATTTCAGTGAGTTGATTTTAATTCAGAATTTATAGTTGAATCACTCAGTCGGAGTTAGGACTGTCAGAACTCAAAATATTGAGTTGATCCAATTCATTCTGAGTTAATTAATCAACATGCCCAGAGTCAACTCAATTGAGAGTGGGAATCAACTCAACGGAGAATTAGTTAAAGTATACTGATATTAATTCAGAAATAACCAACTCGCTAGCTGAATTAATTAATCAACTCTTTGTCTCGATTCAAGTTCGCAGAAGTTTTAGCTTTTGAAATTAGCAAAAATTTTGCAAACTTTGAATTAGCGTATTTTTAAACATTTGACTTTTAATATAAATTAGTACAGCTGCTTCAGTTCGCTTGTTTGAAACTTTATTTTTAACTGGTGATAGGTGCTATACACAGTTTAGAATAGGGCTCCTAGTTTGAGCATAGACAGTTGCGTATTTAACCCAGAAGCACTGACTTGGCCAAACAATTATGTCAACAATACGTCGAATGGTGGATGTCCGAATGTGGAAAATGCATGACGAACTATTACCTGAAACATTAATATATATGTTTACATATATACATATATATTGCAAAAAATGGTGAGTCAAATTGACTCTCTCCGAAATACGATTTTCCGGACTACACAAACTGAATCAAAATTCGACTCGCCGCGCGACTCAGTTAATCGAATTTGACTCTTGTGGAGTCGAATTTTGACACAGTATGTGTAGTCCGAAAAAGCCTATTTCGGAAAGATTCAATTTGACTCGCCATTTTGTCCAGTGTATACGCATTATTAAGCAACTATTTTATTTAAAACCTTCGCTCTGAAACCGAAAACAACGCATTCGGGGTTCGTGTCATTTTCAACTAAGTCGAGATTTAATGTATTATGAAGACCAAGAGACTCAATAGGTGAAAGCACTTGTATAAGTTGCCTCAAACTTAAGCTTGGACTTGTGTTTATATCAAATAAACATCATTAAAACAAATAGTGTAACATAAAATCTCGTTTTGGCGATTAAAGTCAACCATATAACCAGTGGTGGATCCAAAAAGTTCAACAAGAGACCTTGCAATATATAACAGTGACCAAAGCTAGCGAGCAAGAAGCCAAACGCAATTTTAGTACCAAATCTGAATTCAATATGACAAGTTTGACCTTTGTCGGAGCCGCACTGCTTTGTAGATCCTTTGAATTTGCCGACTGTCTCGAAGATACTTACTGTGAGACCGGTAATAACACGATAATCGATCCGTTGAATATTGGATTTTGTGAAATTCTAAATCGCGCAAAAAGTTCCGGTTTATCACACACGGATGTGCTTTGTTGAAATCAATTGTTGGCTAAAATTGTCAAAATGTCAAAATTAACCTCTTCTCACATGAATATTTTCAATTTTATACGAAAAGCAATTTAAAGATAAGATTCGATCCCCAGTCACTCGAGTTGGAGGCGTTTATCATGACCACTCAGCTATATGAGCTTGGACGCTCGAGTTCGAGGGTGCTCTCACGTCTTGTAGATATTTAGCACTGCGCATATATGTTAGAATTGCTAAACACTCCTCACGGTGTTTGTGTTGCGTATACATTACTTGTATTTAGTTGCTCATAGTATACTCTATATAAGTTAATGGGTTAAAATACTAGCATATTTTGGAACTCATATTATGAACGCTTTATATACCAGGGTGCAACTGGAGATAAAATATACCGGAGCCGTACCCGCAGCCGGAAATCACAAAACTTGACCGAAGCCGGAGGGGAAGCCGGAGGTGAGGCGAAATTAGACAGTTAAAATGTTTGATTTGTTAATTTTAGCAAATATCTGCAATGTGGTGTTAGCTCGTTTAGTTTCACGCTTATTTTGCTACGAAAATTCGACAATTCTTTCCTCAAAAGTGTGTCAAAATTGAACGAAACGCGTCAAACAAATAAATTTCCTAAAACTATGCAAAATTTCACTACCGAAATTGTCGGAACCTCCGGCAAAAACGTGGGATATTTCTTGTAAACAACAACGTTGCATAAAAATATCCGCTATGCCGTCTGTGGGAGATAAAGTATACTAGTACACGTAATTGCACACATGTGCAACTAGACTAAAGCTTCTCCGGTCCGAGGTTAAATGGTTACCTGGACCCTTCATATTATTCAAGTGAACGAAATAAAAAAACTACTTTTTGAAAAGCTTTAGTGCTTTGCAGATATATAAAACACATCCGAAACAATATGTATTCTCAATGCGTACAGTCTTCACTTGAATACGTGACGTAAACAAAATTTCGTTGGAACGCTGCGGGCGTTTCAGTTTTTAATATATAGATTAATCGGCCCTTGAATAGAACAGGACCGGATCGTTTTCCGGAGGGGCTATAATAGAGTCAGTTTAAGCTTTAGACTAATTTTTTTGTTTACGCTAGGTTTAGGCTTAGGCTTAGGCTGAGGAATAAGCTCATCCATACGCTTAGGCTTAGGCTTAGGCTTAGGAACATGCTTATACTACTGTTCCGGCCCTGTTTTATACATGGGCCGATTAATCCATGTAGCCAGCTATACTGTAGGACGCTGCATTTGCGAAGCTCATGCATTATAGCGTGTGTGAGACATTATAAATAAAAATCAATTATAACAGTGATAACTTACCCGACCGGGTGTACGGTTATAGATTGATGTGTTCATCTGCGCTTCAAACCAAGGCAACAAACGAGGGAAAACTTTCTTGTGCATTGCTGGATACCTGAAAATAATACGCAACGCCTTAATCAAATCAAATCAATGCTACTTGAATCCAACCTTAGAAAATCAACAAAAAATAGCATTTTTTAATATCTTTATTAATAACGCTCGAACGTCTAAAATACGTAATTTGAGCAAATTTCAAACATTATATTTGTAAAACTTTGAATAAAAATTGATGTTATTTTATGAAAAGATTGCATAAATATTAAAATTTGTTTTTCTGGTTAAGTTTTCAAATTTGAACACATTTCAGAAAATGAAAAAATTTAACAGAATCAGCCAAATTAAGCTTATGATGAAGACAAGTGAAAATAGCAAAAATGAATTAAAAACCGAAATTCGCACGAAATTAGATATTTATCATTAAGTTATACGATTTCGACTTCAGTTTGTTAACGGTTTATTTTTGCGTTCGTCTGCAATCTGCAAACAGCGTTGCTTACTTTAGTCAAAAGATTTTGCAATTAGTGGATACTGTATTAACCCGAATAAGAGGGGGTAATAAGAGGGGTTCCCCATTTTGAGTCTCAATCATCAGGAGTCCGTATCCCTAATAAGAGTCTGTGAGCGGAAGAGGCCCTAAACCCTAATTAGAGTCCATAAATGTCAATTATCCCAATTGTAGTGTATAAATGACTCCAGTACTAAATAAAGTAGGGTTCGAACCTTTAAATCGTACTTAAATTTTGAAAGTACATTCCTAAAAGTCGCTCAAGTTTTTGATACAAGGCAAATAACGTTTAATTCAACGGATAGTTGCAATACCGGATATATATCAGTAAGGAAGGGTGGCGCAGGGCTGGTTGAAAATAAATAACAGTCCGTAATCGAATAACAAGGGGGGTAACCTCTGGAGAGGCTTAATAAATATCAGTCCCCCACTCCTCTTATTCGGGTCACTACAGTACGCGGGTTCTTTAACGATGACTGTAAAAATTATACACCTTTTATTTTGCATTTTCTACAGAATTTACGGGTAACGCTATAGTCCGATATTTTGTATCTCAAATATTTACATCAACGCTGTAACGTAGAAGCACTCAGCTTTTCAGCTGCAAAGAATTATCAACTTCACATCAAATTCAACGCATGTAAAGATCAGAAGCGGAACGTTGTTCTATGAGACTGCAATAAATAAAGCTTAAACTTTTATCCTAATTTTTTGGTTTTTCCTTACGCTTAGGCTTATGCTTAGACTTAGGAATATGCATATAGTAACTGCCCTGTTCTATACATTGGCGACAAATACCGTTGTTTGTATCTTTGGATAATAGTTTTCATTTCAAATATTTGTTGTTTTTATCTTTTCGTTACTCACTGCTCGCCTTCGAATTCAACTTGGCCATTGCTATTGACATAGTATCGACAATTTTTATAGCCCCAACCTTGCCAATTCAAATCTGTATCACGGCTAAAATTTAAAAATTTACCTGTATTCATTTGCAAACACAAGAGGGGCCAATGTAAGGAACATCAACGGGACGGTATAATAAGCATATTCCTAAGCCTAAGCCTAGTCCTATGCCTAAGCCTACGTGTAAGGATGAGCATATTCCTAAGCCCAAACCTAAGCCTATGCCTCAGCCTAAGTGTAAGAATGAGCATATTCCTAAGCCTAATCCTACTCCAAGCAAAAATTAGTCAAAAGCTTAAGCTTACTCATTTCTAGTCGTACAGAAAACCGTTCCGTCCCTGATCTTTACATGGGGCCGCAAGAGGGGAGCACCCTGGCCCAGGCCCATCAACAGGGATCAAATCCAAGATTTGGTATTTTGGTTTAACACAAAAATGGCGTTCGGCTTTTCGCTGGCGTCGCTTGCGCGTTTGTTTGTATTCAAAAATCTCGAGGCCTGTGTCTTTTCAAACATTTCTGGCTTCGTCTCTTTTCGTATTTATATTTTGTCCTGTGGGTCCGTCATGTGGCACCCCCATATCAAGTATTACGTGGCTCGCGAATTTTTCAAAACAATAGGTTACTTTGTATAGACAAATTTCAAACTGGTTTCTTAACTGGAACCTGAAAAAGTTGCTAAAACCTTGGATATCACATCAACGTATTGATTTGTACTTGTAAGCAACACGTAACTCTAGCCAAATATACCGTGAATGATTGTGATTTAGCAAATCTTTGAAAATACGCCCAGTGCACAACAATAAACAACAACACAAAATTACTCAGAAATTTCCACTTCAACTATTAAATTATGTCCTATGTTACTTTTAGGGCCGTTCCAGTTTGTTGTGGGTCTGTGAAAGAGTAGGTTTACATTCTAGACTAGATTTTTGGTTTACGCTTAGGCTTAGGCTTAGAAATACGCTTTTGCAACGCTTTCGTTTAGGCTAAGGCTTTAGGCTTAGAAATACGCTTTTGCAATACTTAGGTTTAGGCTTAGGCTTAGGTTTAGACTTAGCAATACGCTTAATCTACTGTTTCTGCCCTTAACCCTTTCATTCATAGAGTATACTATGAGCAACTAAATACAATAATGTACGAGCAATACACACACTGTGAGCAGTGTTTAACATTTATAACATATATGCGCAGTGCAAAATCTCTACAAGACGTGAAAGCCTACTCGGGCTCGAGCGTCACAAGTTCCTGCAGCTCAGTGGTCATCGTAAACGCCTCCCACCCGTGAGACTGGGGATCGAATCTTACCTTGAAATTACATCTCATATGAAATTGAAAATATTCATGTGAGAAGAGGTTAAAGTAACTTTGGCCAAAAAAACTAAAAATTTCTAATATTTATATTCTGTTGATCAGAGTAATTGACATTATATTTCTAAACACTTACAACAAAATTACTCACTTTGGCTCTTTGGAAGTCATATTTGTGGGTTTATTTCAGCTCGCAGTTCAAACTTTGCGATCATTTACAGTTTGTGACATTTCAAACATTATTTCTTTTGATATTTAAAGTATAATGAATTCAATTTTAATAAAGTAATCTTGGTCCAGTTGAAAACTGTACAAATTAGCAAGTTTATGATATATCAAACAGTAAGTGTTGTGCTATACTCGCCACGCGCCGCCAGACGCCGCAGTGCGCCGCCAGACGCCGCCGTGCGCCGCCAGACGCCGCCGTGCGCCGCCAGACGCCGCCGTGCGCCGCCAGTGGCCGCCGTGCGCCGCCAACGGCCGCCGTGCGCCGCCAGACGCCGTCGTGCGCCGCCAGACGCCGTCGTGCGCCGCCAGACGCCGCCGTGCGCCGCCAGACGCCGCCGTGCGCCGCCAGACGCCGCCGTGCGCCGCCAGACGCCGCCGTGCGCCGCCAGACGCCGCCGTGCGCCGCCAGACGCCGCCGTGCGCCGCCAGACGCCGCCGTGCGCCGCCAGACGCCGCCGTGCGCCGCCAGACGCCGCCGTGCTTCGCCAGACGCCGCCGTGCTTCGCCAGACGCCGCCGTGCACCGCCAAACACCGCCGTGCGCCGCCAGACGCCGCCGTGCGCCGCCAGACGCCGCCGTGCTTCGCCAGACGCCGCCGTGCGCCGCCAGACGCCGCCGTGCTTCGCCAGACGCCGCCGTGCACCGCCAAACACCGCCGTGCGCCGCCGTGCACCGCCAAAAACATTTTGTTTTTATTTTTGTTAGCATCGCATAACGGCGCGCAGCGGCGTACAGCGGCATCCGGTATAGTAAAGTATACGTCTCTGCAGTCACAGCTGGCAAAAGGCAAGCTTGAAATAATACTGTTTCCTTGTGGATAAAATTAAACACCTTTAGAACATAAAGAGAATATGGTACAGAGCAAAGCATTCCAGGTCATTTTGCCAGATTGTATTTGTAAGTACTTAGCATTCCGCTGCATTTTACTTGGCGGACACTGACGCGGCCCGCGGCACGCCGCTATGCGATGCTAACAAAAATATAGACGAAATCTATTTGGTGGCGTGCGACGGCACGCGGCGGCGTCCGGCAAGCGTAACGCAACCCTAGGCTGGTCAAACGCGTAATTAAGTCCCAGTCTGGATTCAACTTATAAAACATCACGCAATCAGAGTACCCCTTTTCCTATGGTAGAGCAAAAAAGTCGTCGAAATCGACATAACCCTGAACTCTGGCACACGTGGGAATTTTCAAATCTTGGTATCACATTGGCGTAGGATTAGGTTTGAGCTAGGGATGAGAGCTCGTATTCTCAAATGTGTGTCGCACCTATTACGAGTTGGTGATAGGCCTTGTGAATAATGAGGTTTGTGAAATTTAGCACATTTATTGTTTTCGATTTTCTCTGCTGCTGTACAAACTTTTGAGATCTGTAATTGCACCAGTTCGTTAGTTTGATAACCTATTACTAACTGGTAATAGGTGCTATATGCATTTGAGAATACGGGCCTAGGTTTCAGCTTTATGCTTAGGGTTAAGCTTGATACTTTTGCTGAAGATGTGGCTACACATGCAATTAATTGTTTACATAAAGAATAGAATGAGTGTTGAAAACTGCAGTTGCAATCTATTATTGCTAAAATTGCAATGCTATTTCAGGTCGGCGTAATATTTCATATATTTCAAATTTTAAGTGTCTTACCCTTTATACCATAAACGTGTTTAATTTTCCAGGTAATTATGCAAATAATGGCTTATGATAAAGGACAAATTGAATGTATTTTTAAACTACAGGGTTAATACTTGATTTCTTTGGGGACTATATTTCAAATTTTAAGTCTCTTACCCTTTATACCATAAACGTGTTTAATTTTCCAGGTAATTATGCAAATAATGGCTTATGATAAAGGACAAATTGAATGTATTTTTAAACTACAGGGTTAATACTTGATTTCTTTGGGGACTGGTAACCATTAAACACGGCTATTATTTGGAAAATATAATGCGGTTGAGTTCCCGGTCGAGTTAAGCCAGCTAAATCGAGTCGATCTTTGGTTGAAATAAAATTCAGAAAATATGTTGTAGAAATACAGCTGGACTATTTTAAAACGTCATAGAAAGTTTTTGAACGTTAAAAACTGTAACAGAATATTTAAATTCGTTCAAACTGGGAAATGGTTCAAAACAAACCTAAAACAAAGTTCGTCGCAGATTTTTTCTTGTTAACAGATATCGACCAATGTAAAGAACAGGGGCGGAACAATATTATAAGCGTATTCCTAAGCCTAAGACTAAGACTAAGACTAAGCCTAAGCCTAAGCCTAAGCCTAAGCCTAAGCCTAAGCCTAAGCCTAAGCCTAAGCCTAAACCTAAGCATAAAAATGAGCAGATTCCTAATCCTAAGCCTAAGCCTAAGCCTAAGCCTAAACCTAAGCGTAAAAACGAGCATATTCCTAATCCTAAGCCTAAACCTAAACCAATCAAAAAATAGTCTAAACCTTAAGCTTACTCTATTACAGTCCCACAGAAAAACGTTCCGCCTCTGATCATTACATGGGCCCAAATATCTATAATACAGACTAAAAATCGCGTTTAACTTTGAGTAAAAAAATAACGAAAAAATTCACTACTGCATCGATTAAACTATACTTCAAAAACTGACTTTACAGTTGCGTAGCCAAAATTTCATTTTGAGAGAAAGTATAAACTTTATGTAAAAAATTAGTTTTTTTGGGCGTCTAAACGAAACCACTAAAATAACTCTATTGACCTGTACGCGTTAGTAGGGATAATTTTAAGTAGCTAATTGTTGCATTGCTTGTCGTTTCTGAAATTTTAGCGAAAATGTAATTCTATCTCCAGCTATCCGATCTCTTATATACGTCGTTTTCTGAGAGCCAAGTGAAACTGAAACATGCCAAAGTTTGTAAATATATATTTTTTCAATATATTACGTTCATTGCACAAGGTGGCGTGTATACAAAATAGTTTTTAAGAGTTAAAAATATAATATTTACAAGCGTAATTGCACACATGTTTCATAAGAATTTAATAGACTCTTATGAAGGCTGGAGTAAATGGAATTCGTGCTCCCAAAGTCATGGTAGAATGGGCCCATGTAAAGATCAGGGGCGGAGAGTTGTTCTGTGGGACTAGAATGGAACAAGCTTAAGCTTCAGACTAATTTTTTTGCTTGGCGTAAGCTTACGCAACCTAAGCATAATGATGGTCGACGAGTGGTCGAGTCGATGAAATTTCGGTTGCAAGTTGCCAGGCAACGAGTTGTCAGGCAACGAGTTGTCAGGCAACGAGTTGTCAGGCAACGAGTTGTCAGGCAACGAGTTGTCGGGCGACGAATTGTCGTGATACCTTTATATCACATTTTAGTCGTTCACAGTAGAGCGACAAGTTTCATCGTTTTCTGTCCGGCGGATTCAACAATTCGTCATGTAACCGCAATAGTAAAAATCATTCCAAGTGAAACTAGCAAGAAACCAACAACAGTTTTAGTTTATAATAAACTTTAGCACAACACGCACTCCCGACATACTTCTATGTGTTCAATTCCAGACTTTTATTTAACTGTTTCCATAATGGAAGGCTACATCTCAACCAAATACCCTAATTTTACTACCTAAGATTCGTCAAAGTCGCAAATTTAAGTTGGCAGAGCCTGACAGAGCTCAACCCGAAATATCCTTGAAATTTAATTATTTATGTAGGTTCCTAAAAATATAAACGGAGCCACTTTTTTTACATACATAAAAATTAGAAAATAACTCTTGCATATAAGAAAACTATTTCTTGAAAGGAAGAAATTTATGTCTTAAAATAAGCAACAGTAATTTTTTAAAAATAAGACGTTTATGTTTTCAGCATTTCAGGCACGAATTTCTGAGTAGTTTCGAAGGCTATTAATATCTGAAATACCCGACATTTATGTCTTGAAAATTTATGAAAGTAGGAGTTTCGAAATTTCAGGACAATTTGTTTTGTTTGTAAGCCTAAAGTTTACAGCTGTAAGCTTAATGTAAAGGTAAGCCTATAGCTAAAAGTAAATTAGTTTCACACTTAAGCTTACTCTATTGCAGTCCCGCAGAAAAACGAACCGCCCCTCAGGTAGGCACATCCGTAATTTTGTTGCATCTGTGCATCCCTGCTAAATGCATTTGTTATCAATAATTGCCAAACCTGTATTTCCGCATTATAACAAACAGTATTCAGCAACGCTTCTACGTATTAAATATCGTCTGCAGTTGATTGTCAACTTCTTGCTACGACGCACTTTTTGAGCAAATCTCTAACCTTAGCCTAAGCGTAAAAATAAGTTTATACTTGAGACTAAACTTATGCAAAAAATAGTCTATATCTTAAGCTTACTCTATTGCAGATCTTCTGAAATACGTTCCGCCCCTGATCTTTACATGGACCAATTTACAAAAAGCTATATTTTGCACAATAGTAGTAGACTGCAAAAAATAATGAGTCAAATTGACTCTCTCCAAAATAGGCTTTTCCGAACTATACAAATTGAGTCAAATTCGACTCCGCCAGAGTGAAATTCGACTAACTGAGTCGCTCGGTGGGTCGAATTTGACTTTGGCGGAGTCGAATTTGACTCAGTTTGTGTAGTCCAGAAAAGCCTATTTCGGAGAGAGGCAATTTGACTCACCATTTTTTACACTTTACATACATTACCGCGTTTAACGTTTGCAGAATTGCAGGCATTTTTTATGGTTAATTTGTAACAAAATCAACAAAACTCATCAATGTACTTTTAAGCGCACCTTAAATTCTACTTAAAATATATACGTCCGTTTCAAACGTTCCGACGTTGTATGACACAATGAGCTTTCAAAAATTTCGCTTGTAAGTTTTTCAGCCAATTTGATCTCGAAAACATCCGGCGGACTTTTTTCGCTACAGCGAACGGCAACAAAAAAGCTAAAGTGTAAAAACTGCACATCAAGGATTTTGCCATAAACTCCCAAGTCCGATTCCTTGTTGACGTAGCCGTGGCTCTTTTTAAATGTGCTCATACGAGCGCACATGCCCGTATCCAGCTCGCCTTGCTCGATATTTTGCAAAAAAAAATTTCACGAGCGGCATACAAGCGTTTCCGTTGACTTACAAGCAAAATTGAAAATTTTCTAATAGGTACCAAATTTATACCCGGGGGTTGAACCCTGCCCCTGCCGCTCCTGCTTTTCTACGGTCCCAAACGGGCCTCAGTGACACGTTTTAATGAACGCAACCGAACGTGACATTTTTTTAAGTTTTTCTTAAGCTTATAAGTTGTTTGCTTTGTCGGTACTGTATATAACTGATAAAATTGCAGAAATGTTTGCATACAAATTGAAATAAATATTTGGGCGTTGTGATTTTAAACTATGTGAAACTGCAAAAAAATCACCTGTTGTTAAATAATTAAGGCTTTGCCGGTTTCGCTACCTACACTGTCTACATGTTTAATAATATACATCTTTTATGACCCATGTTTAAATTGGAAAAGCCGCCTAAGTACACGTAACCTAAGCCGATGCCTAATGCAATTTCCACAATATCATGCGGGCGGAAGTACGAAATCTGAACACCCCCCTAGGAATTTAACAAAAGTGACTTATCCTAGAGATCGTGACGAGCTGAGTTCAACGGTACCATTTTTAATATACAGCTTTTACGGCTCATGTTTAAATTGGAAAAGCCGCCTAACTATACGTAACCTAAGCCGATGCCTAATGCAATTTCCACAATATCATGCTGGCGGAGGTACGGAATCTGAACACCCCTAGGATTTTAACAAAACTAGCCTATCATGTAGATCTCGTCGAGTTGAGTTCAACGATCCCAGTTTTATGGCTGCATGACCAACGGTTCAAAAGTTATGATCCTCGAAATTAAAGCGCAAACACGCACAGATTCAACAGTTGATTAATCAACTCATTGCAATTTTCAGTGTAATGATTGTTGATACTATTTGAGTTTAGTGCCCAGGACGACAAGGGTGACAGTAAGGATTTTTTTACCCGACCCACGCTTTACACACGCAAGTGTGAATTTTTTACCCACGGGTATACCCGCGCAAAAAAGATCTACCCACCACCCACCACTTACCTGCGCCTGAAGTTAAACCAGTTTTTTTAAAGATCGCAGGTGTTTTGCACTTTAATGAAGTTTTGCGTTATAGCTCCAAAGAGTCTTGCACTTACACAAGAAAGTTTACTAGAATCAACATAATTTCAAACCGAACTAAATAAAGCACCGGATACCAACGGATCGGAAGTAAAACAGACAATATCGTATGTTTTGCACCTTGAAACTTAAGTTTGACGTGAGTAAAAACTGCAAATTTTTTACCCGTGTGACACAAGTTTTTACCCGCGGTTATACTCGCGGCTGAAATTCATTACTCGACCCGCGTTTACTCGCGGGTGACCCGCGGGTATGGTCCAGCTCTGCTTGTTATATGTGCTATATGTATGCATTTGAGAATATGAACCCTAAGGATCAAGAAGGTTAGCTTAAAACCTGTGTGAACTTTCTAAAGTTTCGAAATTGGATATATATGTCCCTATTTCTCCCTTGTAAACACCATATGGCACACCAAAAAATCGTCACAGCTGCAGGGGTGTACACAGCGGTAGATAGATGTGATTATGTCCCCCGAGATTCTATAAGACTCGAAAAACGTACTTTTAGGTTTATTGTTAGGCTAAGGCTTAGGCTTAGCAATAGGCTCATCCATACGCTTAATCTTAGGCTTAGGCTTACGAATAGGCTCATCCATACGCTTAGGCTTAGGCTTAGGCTTAGGAATAGGCTCATCCATACGCTTAGGCTTAGGCTTAGGCTTAGGCTCTGGCTTAGAAATATGCTTATACTACTGTACCATCCCTGTTCCATACATTGGCCTATTTTTTTATAAATTACACTTCTTAAGGCCAACCAATTGCATCTTACAAAAAATACTTAATTTAACCCACAATTATGAGCCAATCGCCTTCAATATTCGAATCCGAGTCTGAATACATTACACATCAACGATTGTATCCTGAAACTGGCCGCATACCTGGTGGGTCGGGAAAAAGTCCTGTTCCAGCGCCGCGGAGACAAGGTCATCCTGATGTTTTGCCTACCGCGCCACCTGCAAGCAATTCTGGCAACGAACCCGGTAGCCAATCAGGACACAATGAGCGTTTTGACCCGCCTGTGGCGTCCTATCATAGTGAACCACGTCGTCGTCCTTCAGCTAAAAGCAACAAACAAATAATTATCATTTGTTGTGCGGTGTTGCTTGCAGCGGCAGTGGTCGCAGTCGCACTATACTTTATAATTATGTATGCAACGCGGTCTAAACGTAAGTATTCGCTACGTAAAATATGCTGCAGCTATTCATTAATGATAAATTTTATAACAAAATATAATGTCCCCTGCCTTATAGACAAATTAAAATTGTATTTGCACTGTCAATTTCAATGAGTTGATTAATCAATTCAGCTAGCGAGTTGGTTGTTTCTGAATTAGTATCAGTAAACATTAACTCACTCTGAGTTGAGTTGATTCTCGCTCTGAGTTGAGTTGCCTCTGGGTGAGTTAATTAATTAACTCAAAATATATTGAATCAACATAAAATTCTGAGTTCTGATGGTCCAAACCGAGACTGAGTGATTCAATTCATTCTGAGTTAAAGTCAACTCACTGAAATTTACAGTGTGGCTTCTTGCTCGCTTCGCTCACGAGGATTTTTTACATCAGTATATATTGAGCCCCAAAGAATATTACCCATCTGATTTTTAAGCCAATGTTACTTTTAAGGCCGTAACGAGAAAACTAAGCATATTTAAAAGCCTACGCCTAAACGTTGAAGAAAGTGTAAACCTAAGCCTAAGTCTAAGCAAAAACTATTATGTTAAATCTGCCTACTCTTTTAATAGAGTTCTACTAGAAACCGAGACGACCCTAACAGTATAACATTGGCCCGTTTTCAGATCAGCTACTACGCGTCTGAGTTAAGCCCTATCAGCATGTATAATTGTTAGCCCTACTCTAAGCCAACTTTTTATTATTTGAAATTGTCCTAAATCTATGCTCTGTAAATATTTTGGCTTACAACAGTTTCAATGTAGAAAAAAGCGATCCATGTATAGAACAGGGCCGGAACAGTAATATAAGAATATTCCTAAACCTAACCCAAAGCATAAGTCTAAGCCAAAAAGTTTGTCTAAAGCTTAAACTGACTCTATTACAGTCCCGACGGAAAACGATCCGGCCCTGTTCTATACATGGGACGAGAAAGCAAAGCTTGCATAAATGCATGAGTTAATTTTTTTCAAAGATACCTTGATTATGCTTAAATTTGACAATATTATTGCTAAAACGATTACTATACAAAACGCAGTTAATTGCCGGATCGAGCAAAATTGCAATTTAAACTGCACTCATATTGCAATTCTGAGGATTTTTTGATTGTTAAATTTAGCACTAAAATTGCGTTTGGCTTTTCGTTCGCTTCGATGGCGACCATTTTGTATATCGCGCAATAACATCATTGCGAAAAAAATACTGGATTCGCCATCCCTGTCAACTGCTGTGAGTATGTTTTGTAAACCAATCACAGCTGGCAAATGCATCATTTGCTAATGTATAGAACATGGCGGTAACAGTAGTATAATCATAAGCCTAAGCGTAAGAATGAGCTTATACCTAAGACAGATGATCAACCAATAAAGTTCACCTTTGTGGCTTTAATTACTACATTTGACAATTTTCAGTTGGAGCTGTTCATGGCAGTGTTGTTGACTCCAGTAAAGAATGGACCGACAGCCTTAATGACGCGAAAACACCGTATTTCCAATTTCTTCAATCCAACGAAACAGCAAAAGTAAGTTGTGTTCATTGATTTATTCAGAAATCTGTTGCGTTTTATTTGCTAATTGTAAGCAAGTGAGACATGCTTGTCCGTGTGTATATGCAAAATGCAGTGCAATCGTACAGTGCACACGTTATAGTCGATGGTAAAAGTAGTTGAAGAAACGGGTTGAGTGGTGCAGTGGTAGAGTGCTTCCTCCGGAAATTCTAACGCCGCAAGTTCGATTTCCGCTCTGTAGGGACGGCTTTCCAGCTGCTTAGTTAAAAGGTCTGAAGTTCTGGAGAGATATTAATTATTGACCAGGATTTGATTCTTTTGATAGTTGGGGGTACAATTGCACAACCCTGGGTTCTATAAGCAATTTTTGGTAAGGTAAATATACTGAGTAAAAAATGCAATCTTTGCAACTCCAACAGGTTTAAAACACCCCAAAGCCATATTTCGGCGGCGATTGCGGTTCGATCAAAGAGCACGAATATCTTAAAGACACCCAGACGCTCTGAGTTCGAACCCGGCTGACGCCTGTTACGCTGACGTTGCCAATTGGGCTAACCAATCTAACCTAAGACCGTATTCTCAAATGTGTGTAGCACCTATCACCAATTGGTGATAGATCTTGTAACTGTCGAACCAGTGAATACTGAGGCTCAAAATTCAGCAAGTGATTCGCATATGATTTGCTCTATTCCTGTACCAATTTTGAGTCCAACAAACGCAGTAGTTGGTGCCAGTGTTAAAAGCTTTACTAACTGATGATAGTTGCTATACACATTTAAGAATATAGGCCCGACACTACTAATGCGGTCGGTCATCTTCAAACGAGTATATGTTGGTTATTTTTGCATGGGTTTCGACTAGAAATCGATTCAACTTTACAGTTGTAAAATCTGTACTTAAACTGCCTTGAGACCATTCATCGTTTGAACAGAACTTTCAAGTAAAGAATAAACTCGTAAAAGATGGCATAAAAACGGTTCGAGATTTTTTGGTCCATTTTAAGGCGCCTGCCCAAGGCAGACAGGGTAGGCAAGAAAAGTAAGACTTACGGTTGCTTATGATTACGATAAGAGTTATGTTTAGGCTTAGGCTTAGCTGGTTGGCGCTATTATTTATACACGTCGAGTTTTCAAGGATATCACTAAGGAATTAATAGCGGTTACATTGATGCTGAAATAGCGTTTTGACGAACACGAAATATAGTTTAGCTAATAATGTTTTCCCTCCAACGATTTATTTTAGAAATTGCTCTGTGTAAATACAAATAAGCGTTTTGAAAGATGCTGTTTGAAGCGCTACGGTAGTGCCCCGAATAAAACGGGAGACTAACATTTATTTGGCCTGTCCAGAGGGTCCTCCACTGGTATTCGGTTACGGACTGTTATATATTTTTAACCCACCACACTCCACCACCCTTCGTTAGTGATATCTATTCGGTACTGCAACTATCCGTTGAATTAAATGTTTTATTTGTCTTGTGTCGAATGTACTTTCAAAACTTAATTCAACAAATACATTTTAATTTCAGTTAAACGCAATGTGCACTGAAAAAGGTTGGAATATGAAATCGGTTAGGGTACCTGGATTTCAGTAAGTTAAACAATTTAACAAATTTTTCAATTTTAACATATAATTAAATGTTTACACCGAGAAATTTAGTAATTTTTAAGAAAAAAAGCTTTTAAACGACTTTATTTGAGCTTATGCGGGGTTCACGTTACAAATTGTGCGCTTGGTACCTGTTTTGTCACTATGTCCATAGCGGTACACACTAACTTTTTCGTTACCCATATGGATACCAACAGAAAATATAAATTTGCACATAGCTAGGTTTTTGAAATATTGACCTATCCATATGGGTAGAGACAAGATAGATTCCAACATAATGTACTTTCAAGCTTGCACTTTAAAACAGCTCAGTACAGTGAGTTTTGTTTTACAAGTTTGGTTTAGTCTTTTTTACAATATATCTGTGGAAAAAATTCTAAAAAATTACGCAAGATATAAATATTGTTGATACAATCGCAAGGTACCCATATGGGTAACAAACCGAAGACCAGTTACCCATAGCTACAAACGTAAGGTACCCATATGGGTAGTAGCTAGCTAACAACCTATTCATGTAGGTTATTTCTAGTTCCTGCTATGGGTAGGTGACAAAACATGTCCCAAGCGCACAATCGGTAACGTGAACCGCGCATTAACAAAATATAAATTAAAAATTAAATCCTATTTTATGAATATATGGAATAAAGACTCAAATGATTTGTTAGCGGAAAAGACTTGGCCGATCGTTCATATGACAAACCAATGACTTTGAACCTAAAGTTAAATCTTGAATATCGTAGAAGCGTCACCTACTTGTTTACTTCCATCGCAGGGCCGTATTTTCAAATGTATGTAGCACCTATCGACAGTTGATCATAGTTCTTATAGTTTTCGAACCAGTGAAGTGATAAGATTTGAAATTCAGCACATTGTTCGCATTTGAATCGTCCACTTGTGTGCCAAATTGAAATTTCACAATTGCTCAAGTTTGTCAGATTGAACACGTTTTGTACACTGGTAATCGGAGCTACACACATTTGAGAATACGGGCACTAATGTCAATTTGCTAACGCGATAAGCTTTGCCCCTACACTATAGTTCATTGGTTTCATAAACCTACATTTAGGTCTAGGAACAAGTCACTATTGTAGGGTAAGCCTAAGCCTAAATCTAAGTCTGCCTGGAACTATTTTATTAGTCGAGTCGTTATGCTTAAGGGAATTTTTGCGAGGAAAATTAAACATGTGATTAGCTTGGAACCGAAGTAGCTTGTACAGCCTTTCGATGTCCCGCAATATATTTTTAAATAAAATGTTTTTACAAAATTAATCTTTTGCACAAATTCTACATTTTCATTTGAACAGAAAATCAAATACTCCGTTCAATCCAAGTACTCGCGTTGGAGCTTCAAAATATTCGAATTTGGGCGAGAAATCGTACACAGTAATTGTTGAATTTGAATTGGCGTTTGAAAACAACTGGTGGAAACCAGGATATGCTCCGAAAACAGACGAATCTGTTGTGAATGCAATTAAAAGCAACGCAAACAAATTTGGCTGGGATCCAAATAGTATCACGGTTCAAAATGGTTAGTATTTTAGACGCAACTTCAGATTTACCAGTTAATAAAAACCGAAAAAATTAGCAATTATTAATTGTAAAATAAACTAAAGTTGTTTTGTGAAAAAATTTCAACAATTTTAATTTGAGAAATTTTGACAAATTTACAAAAAAATTTCGTTGAGCGACATGATTGTAACTGAAATATACAACAAATTTTAATGCCAAAATTTACGAAACTTTTATTACAATTTCGACCCATGTATAGAATAGGGCCGGTTCGGTTTGCGGAGGGGCTATAAATAGAGTAAGTGTAAGCTTTAGACTAATTGTTTGGATTACGCCTAGGCTTAGGCTTAGGAATATGCTTATACTACTCTTCCGGTCCTGTTCTATACATGGGCCACAATTTCGACTTTATGCCGGAGCCATAGGTCGATTTTGCGCCAAATCTAATGATAAAGCATTGGAATGCATCCTATTTAAAGTGTCATATTTGAATTTATGCAAATTTATGAACCTGAAATCTGATTAAAATATTCCGAACGATCAGCACAGTAAATTTGCTTCAGGTCAATGCAGAATATTAATGTTGACCCATGTATAGAACAGGGCCGGATTGTTTCCCGGAGGGGCTATAATAGAGTCAGTTTAAGCTTTAGACTAGTTTTTCGCTTAGGCTTATGCTTTGGCTTAGGCTTAGGTTAGGAATATGCTTATGCTACTGTTCCGGCCCTGTTCTATACATGGGCCTCAATGTTTATGAAAAAACTTGTCACATTTTTAAGGTCCAATAACAACGTCTCCAGCTCCTTCGACTTCAACAACAACAACAACAACAACAACTCCACAACATTCACCAACAACATCGATTCAAACAACGTCAGCCACTTTATCGAGTGCAACACAAACTGTTGCAAGTACTACAGAAGCAACAAGCTCAACGCAATCCGAAACAGCATCAACAAAAATAACATCAACAACTTCTAATTCAACAACAACAATAACAACAACAACAACAACAACAACAACAACAACAACAACAACAACAACAACAACAACAACAACACCAACAACAACAACAACAACAACAACAACAACACCAACAACAACAACAACACCAACAACAACAACACCAACAACAACAACAACAACAACAACAACAACAACAACTACTACTACTACTACTCAAGATCCATGTTCGCAAATTTTATGCGAAAACGGCGGTACCTGTGTAGCTGGTATATGTGACTGTATTAATGGTTATTTTGGTTCGTTTTGCAATGAAGGTAATCGCTTTGAATCACTTTAATCTTTTATATTTTCAACGATCCACGCCATTGTTTACTAATTTGATTCAAAATCATTAGCCAGATATGTTGCAATTGTTCGAAATAAAATAAAAATTACGAAATTCATCCAAAATTGGTTTAAAATTTCGATGTATCCGCTATTTTGTGTGTAAAATTTTGTTTACACAACCTTGTGAACATTTGCACGCCTCAGTTAATTTTTGACAGAAAAATAAAACATTTTTGAAACTTTTATACGTCGATGCCGGTTTTTCGTTTCCGTTATTTTTATCATTAATATCCGGTTCAGTTGTTTTTACTATCCGTGTACAGCCTGGTATTTTTTCAACAGCTGACCGGCGTTTATCATAAGTTTTAATAGCAGCAGGTTTTAAAATTATCGAATCAGGGTTGTGGTACACTTTTTTAATTCTTTTAATGCCGTCGGACGCCGTACGATAAGAATAGGACATACCTTTAGTAGGTGGAGTGAATTTTACGAATTTGGTTTGGCTGATTAATATTTTGAAACACAAATTACCAAATGATGCTACGTGTATATTGACCCAGATTAGTAAAATCGTATTCTCAAAAGTGTCTAGCATCTATCACCAGTTAGTAATAAGTTTTAAAATAAGCGTAATGATGGTAGCAGTATCTATTGCTCCGTACGTATTGAAATGACATTAGCGAAAAAAATTGTTATAAAGTGTGGTTAACTAATGTTCAATTCTCAACAAACTACACTCGTTGATCGCCCACACTCGCAGCAAATTGATTGCAGTCGCTTAAAAATTATTGTGAACGGCGCATTATTAGTTCGAACGTACATTTGACAAACTATACACTGGTGATAGATGCTACACACATTTGAGAATACGGACACAGACGAAATTCTTCGGCTGTTTAAAATGGTTGCGAAATTGTTTTTTCAGACAATTGTACTGCGTTAAGTCCATGTCTAAACAACGGAACGTGTAATCATATCACTAATTCGTCAATAATCAATTGTATTTGTGAGCTGAACACCACGGGCAGCTACTGCGAAACACGTACGTTTTCCTGTTTATTATTTACAAGAATCTGGTTAAATATATATTTTTTTAGGTTACTCCAATTTTCAATTGCAAACTTTGAGATGGTTCTATGTAGAAAATTGCGTTCAGTACACTTTTCCGCACATTTACTGAAGCCTAAAAACGCTACCGTGTCCATGACACTACCAACTCAAAAGTTACCTGGTGTACGCATGATATCGTAGAAGTTGCATTTAGGCTTTTAGAAATTTGGGTTATGAGAAAGCTTTATACACTTTCTCGCACGATTTACGCGTATTTTTAGGCATCGACTTATGAAAAAATTTATTTATGCCTGAGCATTAGTCTTAGCAGCCAGAGTTGTTACCTAAGTCCAAGCTTGAACCTAAGTTTACGTCTAAGTTTTAACCGTAAATGTGGTTTATACAAGAGTTTAGGAAATAAGTCAGAAATCTTCATCTGTCAGCTCAAATGTTTCCAGCGATCCAAAACGCATCCAGGGTGGGTTGAACTGTGTCATTTGAAATATAACCTTGAGGCTGAAATATTTACCCTGGGTCCCTAAAGCATCATTCGACATGGGAACGGCTCCGTTCCTGTTGATACTCAGATGCTGAAATAAATTTTGTTGCATATACCGTTTTAGGACAAGGCTCTAACAGAGTAATGCTAAGCTTTAGACTGACTTTTTTGCTTAGGTTTAATTTTAGGCTTAATAGTCAAAAATTTATCATTACGCTGTAATGCGTACACTTAGGAATATGCTCATACTACTGTTACGTCCCGCAAAGTAACAATGGTGCAAATTGGCATGATTCCAACTGATCGCTGCTGGCAAATATTGCGTGTCAACTGAAACCCAAAATCTTTAACTGTGAATGCATGAAATTTTTAATATCATCATTTTGACATTTGCAAAAAAACTATATTTTTATTAAAGTTTTCAAATTTCAGGTCTGGTAAGGCAATATTTAACTGCAAACGATGCTGCAACTACGTATACAAGCGAACGTTTAGGTCGCTGGCCTGCAATCGAGACAATTTTATCTATTTTGTCGAAAAATTATACTAATGTTGTTGAATTAAATGTTACTTCGCTTACTTTGGCATCTGGTTTAAATGGGTATTTTGAAATTAGCTATGGCACCGAAACGACGGCAAGGTTTGTGATTTTTGTGTTGTGGTCGGGCCGTCAAAATAGGCCGTTACCCAGCGTCGGATCCAGAAATTTTTGTCGAGCGGCCGGCTTGCAAATGCTGTGAAATGCAGTTTTTACTGTATGCAATATATGTGACAATTTTCTGAGGTAGAATAATTGTAAGGCACGGATGTTTCCCAGGCCGTTCTCTGGATTCAATGGGGATGCTGCCACAGGGGTCAAAACGAGACAAAGTGTCATCGAGTGTTTTTGACGAAAATTATTTCTGTTTATTTGCAATTTAGTAAACCCTAAAACGCAAACTATTAGTAGATATGGTTCGAATCTTTCCAAAGGTCAATATAATGCTTAATTACACGCTCTGTACAGACTTCAAGTCATACTTTACGTTAATGAATTTTGAAAAGTTGCCACTCTAAAAAATACTAATAATTTAACAAAACACATTCTTTGTTCAAAATCCCGTTCGAAAAACTTGCAGCTGCAAATAATTCATTAACAATCATAGCTAAAACTTTAGTTCACATGTGTGAATAACCATTCGAATTCACTGAACTTATTGCAGCCGCATTCTCATTGGCTGATGAAAAAATGCAAGTTTTGCGTGCAATTTTCAGCTACAAGTTGTCGCAACAAAAACGTGCACGTGTGAATATGGCTCAAATTGAAAAGCAGTGTTTTAACATGAAAAGCACTCTGCGTAATTCATTATAATGGTGTTTTATGAATTTATAAAAAAAGTTTATTTCAGGTATACCGCCTCGAATGCTACAAAAGCAATCAAACAGTTCCCAATGAGCAATGATTATCGAATTACATCCTTTATTAATTCGGCAATCGACGGGTTTGAAATTGTATACGGTAAGAGATATTAATGAAAGTCATCAGCGCGACCAGAAGACGGATAGTTGGTGTCGACCACCGATGAAATTGTGGTACTGGGGTCTTAAGAAAAGATTCCAATTTGCAACACAAAAACTCACCTTTTGAAATTTTATACCATGTATTCCCCCTTTCTTAGATTTTGGCTACGCTTTTGCGTTTAGGGTTGCGGTATACTTGACGTCCGACGCCGTCCGTCATCGTGCGGTTTCGTACACCGGATACCTGTATACACTGTGTTGAAATTTTAACTACAACGTGAACTTGCCTATTAGGTTACTTTCGGTGGTGTTTGTGGAAGGTATGCAAACAAATGTTTTATGAGTGAGCGAAAATTATGACTAATTCGCTGGATGTAGCAGGATTTTCGTTTCCGGTAAAAATCCATATCCGGTGGTGTTTTCTATATAGAAATACCGGAAATTCCGCTATTTTATGCTCAAATCAGTTATGAATCGCGTATCACTTCGCACGTTATCGTTACAGATATGCTGCAATTGTGTGAAATGAAATAAAAATTACAAAACTCATCCAAAATTTTAAAATTTTCGGTGCATCCGCCATTTTGTATTTATATTATAAGAAAACTCAGTAAATATTTGCATGTCACCAGTTGTGTTGGTAGGCAAATAAAACATCTTTGAAAGTTTTTGAGCGAAGCGCAACTCCGAGCGAAGCTCGGAGTTTCGCGAAGCGTTTTAGGTTTTGTACTTGGGGGTCGAAAGGTGGATGTCCGTCTGTCCGTCTGTCCGTCCGAAAAGAATCTCAGGAACGGCTGAACCGATTTCGATAAACTTTTTTGTTTTAAAGCCAATTATACTGGGGTGTTAACCTCACATTGGGGTATTAAAATTTTAAGCCGTTTATTAGCTACAGGCTAATTTGCATAATTATTAAAGCCTAAATTAGGACTTTCCACAATATTTCACTAATTATTACAGTTAGAAACAATCTAATTTTAGCATTAAAGAGTTTTTGGGTGCGAGGAACTTGCGTAGACTGTTTACAAACCTCCAAAATCGATAATTGAGCAGTTAGCTAATAGAAAATTGCATATTAGCATAGTTCATAAGCCTAAATTAGGACTTTTTACAATATTTCACTAATTATTAAGGTTAAAAGCAATATAATTTCAGCACTAAAGGGTTTTTAGGTGCGAGGAATTTGAATAAATTGTCTACAAACATCCAAAACCGATAACTGAATAGTTAGCTAATAGCTAATTTGCATATTTGCTTAATTGACGAGACAAAATTAGGACTTTTTAAATTATTCTAATAATTATTAGGGTGGCTGAAGGGTTTTTGGGTGCGAGGAATCTGTTGCAATTCGTTAAAAACCTCGAAAACTGATAAGTGAATAGTTAGCTAATAACTAATTTGCATATTACCTTAATTGATTACGTGTGTTCGAGCTTCGCTCAATAAATGTAGTCCCACTACGACTGGTATACTTCAATATACGTTTCCGTTATTACAATCACCAGCCGTTTCAGTTATTTTACTATCCGCTTACACAATGGCTGATTTGTATAATTCAAGAGCTTACGCAAAACACATAAAAATGCATTTCATTGGTTTGGTCAAAAATTTTGCGAGCGCATGTGAACCCGCTTTGAATAAATTAATTCATGCCAGTCAAATTTGTCAGTTGGTCGGCTAAGATGTTGGTCTAGTGAGAGTAGGCCTTTACAAAGCAAAAAGCTACGAATGATACAAAAAAAGACAACTTATTTGAATACAATTTATCCGAAATTGTAGATTTTAAACAAATTTTGTATAGTTTTTTGCTATTTTTTGCCACTTTAGGAATATAACTAGCCCAGCATGCTAAGAAGTCAGGGCCGCAGACGAGGGTAGGGGCAACGGGGCCATGGCCTCCCCGGATGGTTTTGGTAAAATTTCATTTTTGAATAAATTGAAACTATAATCTCGTGTGCGTCTCTCATACACACAAATTATCGATGCATTCATATTGTGAACCGACATTGCGTTAGTGGTTATAGTGCCAAAATTTATTTTTACGCGTTGTGTGTGTAGTGACAATTTTTGTACGATTAACACACTATATATTTAAAATATTTGTGCGCTCCACAATCCTGGCTACACTCATGTAAAGAGATAAAATGTTTAGGAAGGTATTCAAGCATTTTAAGTGACAAGTGTTCACTTCTCTAGGGGGAAGGTAGAATTTATCCACAGGGACTGAGCCACCCATGGCATTTCTTCGTCTGTGGGTTCGTATCACCCGTCTGATGTGGCGTAGGTGAGCTGTGGAGCAAGGAAAGGTTCTAGAGATATGTAAATGAGATGCAAAACACTAGCAACAAAAACGATTGTGTATTTGGGGGAATTGGCGGCTGGTTTTGGATGTTCTTTGATATAGTTTGTTTTTAATTTTAGAGTTGACTTAAGTAGAGCCTTCTGATCATCATCACAATAAACAATTGAATCTATTTTCAACGCATTACTTTAAAACGCGACTTGGTTTTATTGTGATTTTTTTGCTCTTCATTTTAAGCTCAAACCGATTTATGCGTTGGATTTGTCTGTGAAAACAATGGAACCTGTTTTGTCGATGACCAGTCGTTGAATCCGTTCTGTAAATGTGCCGCCGGATTCGTTGGAATATACTGTCAAAACGGTATCAAAGTTTCGTTCTATTACTGAATGAGATCGACGCTTCGTTCGGCCCATATCAAGATCCGGGGCGGATCGATTTTCCACGGGACTGCCATAGAATAAGCTTAAGCTTTAGACTGTTTTTTACTTTGGTTTATGTTTACATGTAGGTTTTTTCTTACACTTAATAGTCTTAGGCTTAAGAATGTGCTTATACAACTGTTGCGGCCCTGTTCTTTACATTGGCTGTTCAAACTACTAAAAAGATAGACACTAATTTTAGGTACAACAAACGGGTTTATGAAACTCACGGTTATATGTATGTTGAGAAATGTTTGATTTTTATATACAATTTATTTTAAAACTGGAACGGTCCACATGCGTATTTTGGGCAGCGTTCCAGCTGTTGTAATGAATGTGTCATATTATATGAACAAGACAACATATATGTCAATTACTACACATTCTTTTGTAAATAAATGTCCACGATGTTGGAAAAAAATATAAAAGTGAATCAACTGTAAGCAAAAAATATTACGCAGTTTTCAGGAATAAAAGTTTTGCGATACATGTCTTAATTTGCAACTACGTTGACTAGTTTATATTATATTGCTGAAAAAAGAAAAAAGCAACAACACACGGTTCGTTCATCTTGAACATGAACAGGAATTGAATTTTTGCAAGAATTCCGGTCGGAACAGGAATTCCGGTTGAACTCTGATATATTTGCATGTCTGTGTAAACCTATATTTGTCCTAATTCGTAACTAAACCACTCTAAAACTAAGTTGTAGCAGCCCAAACAACAACTGAAACAAACCTAAAACATTCAAGGGGAACAAATGTGGCAGCAAAAATTGCCAACTCGGACAATCAGGTGATTCTGGACGCGACCTTTTACGCTGGTTATTTTTATTTCAGCGACAAACGATACAATTTGTAACCATTTTGATACGTTGTGTGAAAATAATGGCACATGTATACCGTCAGCTCATGATTACGACCATTACAGTTGCGATTGTGCCCCTGATTTCACTGGGCCTCGGTGCAATTCTAGCATTTCAAATTCAACAACAACAGCGGCAGTTCCAACCGCGCCAGCCGGGTCGAAATTTAAAATATTTAATAAAATTGACCATTTGTTGAAGAAACTTGGTTTATAAATTTAATTATTAATGGCTCGTTTGTGTGTTCTACTGAGAGTACAGTTTGGTTTTGTAACCAGATTTATGCGGAGTTCACGTTATAAACGGGGAAGCTTGGGACACGTTTTGTTCCTATTTTAGCCTATTTGGTAACATTTTGTCTGCTTATAGACCCTGTGTCATATTAAAAAAAGTCGTATTTGTCTGCTATCATCATGTGTAGGTTACCTTTTGTCCTTCAATATCATATGATATTCGACGTATTGTCAGCGAGTATCATATGATATATTTTCAAATGTCTGCATACTTGAGGTAACATACACAAATTGTCCTGTTGAATATCATATGATACTAGAATATGAAGTTTGAAGTTTTGAATTATGACACTGTTTTTCTCAGCGGTTGTGTGCCGGAAATAAATTTGCAGACGTGTATTTGGTATTTTAAGTACAGCTGTGCTTCTGCCGTCCGACTTTCCATTAATTTGTTAGCACCCGAAAGCTACACTCTCCCGCTGAATGTCATATGATATTTATGTAATTTTGGAATATCATATGATATTCGCACAAATGTCCCTCAGTATCATGTGACATACCGACTCTTGTACACAGTGATCTTCTGAAAGCGGTGGTTTGCAAGTAAATTTCATATGACATTCGAGTTTTGTCTGTTGACCCGATATGAGCCCGAATTTTAACGTTGACGTTGAGTCAATATGAACAAACCGTGTCCCGCCTGCCCCGGTTATAACGTGAATCCCGCATTAGCCAATCATACACTAGCGAAACCGTACAATGCACTGTAACACTTTTATACAATTGTATTGAACGTAGAAGAAATAAATAAGCGTGGGTAGAGGCGGGTAACGAGTACACGAATGCGGATATACGCGCGGGTAAAAAATAAATTTTCGCGGGTAAAGCAAAGTGTGGGTAATCTCTGGCCATACAACTGAAGAACTTTATATACATAATTACTGATAATTGTTACCTGGTGTACGCAAAATTTAAAATTATTAAGTCAAGTTTGTTCTCTAGCTAAAACGGTGTGATGCTGTGGTTAATTGGCAAATTAAATAAATCGCACTATACATAGATATATATCGGTGTAACCAAAGATTTAGAATTGAACCAGTTTAAGTTCTGTGAAAATTTCGAAGTGGTTTTTTGTTACAAACTGAAAAAAATGTATTTAAACACCCTTTTGCAAAAATTCCGAAGGATATTTGACCACTGTAACCACCCCCTGTTAATGTTCTGGCTACTTTTGACTTATGACGGAAAAATTAGTCAAACCGGATGATACAAAATTTACCCAGTGACAGGGGTTGGGTCGTTTGAAAGCCACGACGCGAAGGAAGTCGCACATTTTCACTCAAATACAATTACTGCATAATGAACCATATTGTGAGCGATCCCTACCGCTGCTCCCTTCCGGTCGTTTGGAGATCAAAGTCTTATGACAGAACCGTCCGGCTATGTCATTTGCGGCTATGGCATTAATGACATCCGTTGTCTGGACTAATTAACTAGCTTTCCTGGATGTTCTAATTAGTCTTTAGTTATAACGACAGGATTCAGGAAGTAACTGGTTTTCCTCTTAATAGAGGAAAATCATGTGATACAATTAAAGAGGAATTAAACCAGTTTAATCCGAGTTTTAATGAAGTTCGAATCCTAAGTTTTTAAAATAAAACTTAATTTTTAAATTGAATTTGTGGTCGATAATTCTATCGCAGGAACAGCAAATGGTTAATTTAAATACTAAATTGTCTGTCAGGCATCTACCCTTAGCCTGTGGATCGCAGATATAATACCCTACCACAGCTTAAATATCACAACTTAAATATCACAGCTTATATTATCACAGCTTAATAAAACCACAAAATTAACTTATATACAATCTATATCACATTGCACGTGTGGACAATCTGTGTGTAAAAGTAAATACAAACATATCACAGTTAATCATAGGGACACGGCAGTGTCTCCTATAATATGTTTCGTGCAAGTTTATTGCTAGACACTTTTTTGATTTTAAAGCCATAGCTGTGAGGATTACAAAAAATTTTTTGCACCTAAATATGTGTAAGGATGCGCCACATACATGCTGAAAGTTTCGTGTCTTTACTTTACTTGCACGTCTTGAAATTTAATAAAAACCGACGAACTTTACGCAAAAACTTCTGCGATTTTGAGTCAGAACACGGTTTTTGTGCTACACGACGGAACAGACAAGTAAAAAGAAGTGATAAATTTTGAATGTATGAACCGTATACCTGTTCATGACCCTGTAATAAACTCTTCAATTTTAAGCTGTAACTTCGACCAAAAACTGGTGTATCTTTTTTCCGAAGAAACGTATTTGTGCACGAGTGTTTGAAATAACTACAGAATGCAGCCGCTATATACTTCGTCAAAATAAACAACAGATTACCGTGTATAGAATAAGGTATTAACTGTTTACGGATGATTTTTAATTCTAAAATATTTAAAGTAGAATCATCCATGACGATAGCTCAAAATTCGTTATCATATTGTAATAATGTAACAACATAGCTAGTATATAGGTAATGGAACAGGAGCATGTGAAAGGTTAAAATTGATGACACATGTTGCTTTCAGGGTCGTCGTGCTTTCTGGTGGGTTCATAAAACAGTAAGATTAGATTCTAGATTACATTTTTGCTTAGGCTTACGCTTAGGCTTAGGAACACATTTTTGCAACGCTTAGGCTTAGGCTTAGGTTTAGCAATACGCTTGGTCTACTGTTACACCCCTTAAAGTAACATTGGCCAAATTGATCATCAGGTGCTGATGACCAGAATTATGTGGTGTCTGTACAAACTTAAGAATCATTAGCCACGCGGGATAACTGGGAACACATTTTGTCCATGTTGATTTGCATCAACTCAAAATACAGCGATGGAAATAGCGGATATGACGACAAAATTTTGTAAAACAATAGTGGCATTCAAACTGCTGCTCTCAAATCATTAATGCAAACAAGTACTCTCATATTACATGACATTTTGGGACATTATTGTGTCATAATATTCCAAAATAATGACTAGTGTCCCATGATATACAGCGACTCTTTTGGAGTATTATGTGATATTCCAAGGTACCAAATAAGACTATAAGATGATATTTAACGGACTGCTACCTTTTTATTATACTCTGGAAAACAACTAAACAGGCAAAGTTAGTTACGCACTAGAATTTGTTTCATAGCCGTATTAAAATGTGGCGCGCGCACACTATTCACAGTGCTTGCTTCGAACGTCTCAGTATTGCTAACCATCCGTCTGCCTATCCAACGTGTAATCCATAAACGTACCACCTTTGAATCGATATACTATTTGTGTTCAGTGAAAGCATGCATATAAAGAAACGTATATTTCACGTAATATAACATTGTACAAAGTTATGCTTCCATATTATTGAATGTCGATAGATTTCCATAAGCTCTGATGTACAAACATAGTATGGTACGTAAATTTCTTCATTCAAGACAGTATACAATAAAAGTGTTACGGACTGATTGGCTCAGCGGGTAAACGCGATGTCTTTCTTTTTGAATTGAGAGGATTCAACTCTGCCTGGAACGTTCCATTTTGTCACGCTGAGCTAACATTTATAAATTTTTATGTTAATTTACGCCAAATCCTGATCATGCCAAAAGCAAGAGAGGATTTCAAATACTTGATTACAGTGGCCTATGCCACAAATAAGTTGGACTATAGAGAGGGCGTCAAATGAACAAAACAAGCATGTTTGCGAATTGTGTCCATAAATTTTTCAACACCTTGGATTAAATTTTGTGATATCTTGGCAACTACTGTCTTACAATCTACCAGTTTTATCTGTAGGTGTCGGTTAACATCATATGATAGTACATAAATGGAACAGAAGCTAGTATCGTGTGATATTTCACTGTAAATTTATCAGATATGCCTTGTATCTGTAGAGAAAATGAAACACCTCGGATGATATTAGGTCACAATTAATGCAATATCATAATATGATATTGTTGTACAAACGAATTACGCTCGGCGAGAATTGCACACAATTAGAATTTTTGCATTTGTTAGCGGCTTAAGGTGTAAACATAATGTTACCCGCTATTCTAATAGGTACAAAACGTGTTCCGGGTTGCCGCCAGTATAACGTGAATCCTGTATAAGCCGCCTCAGGGATCAAATGCAAAAAGGTTTATTTTACTATACATATTATCATTTGTGTGAATGGAATTATTTTTAAATTTAAAACGGCATTTCCTGTTTTATAAGTTATATGCTTGTATATTATGATTAAAAACACAAAATCTGTCTCCTATTCTTATTTTGCAACTATGGGTGCTTCTGTTTAGGCATCGTAAGTTGTTCAACTTATTTTTTGATATGTACCCAACTAAACGTCTACCCGAGGAAGTATTTGTTGAGCAATCAGAAGCGTTTTAATTGAGGCTCTAAAACCGTCCAAGGTTAATTAAATTTAAGTAGCAATTTCGCTGCTTACAAACATTTAGGACTCTTTTCAATGAGTAAAAAACTTTAAGAAAACCAATAAAAGTGCGTGAATACACTATCGTATGTTTTATTTAAATATTTAATGGCCTTACCGCAATGGCTCATATATAATTTCATGATCTTCTGTGTTTTATTTGCAGCTGCATGAACTTCAAAGCTCCTTTGTGACAAAACTTGCATATGCACGTTGCACGAGCAAGCTTATGCTGTAAAAGCTTCCATGTGTGAATAGGGCTTTACGTACAAAAATATCTGACACAAATAGATTAGTTTAGAAATTTAAAAATTTGGTAATTTGTCACGTAAATACAGGGTTAGACCAATCGCAGCTATGCTCTATATGCGGCTCGTATAAAAACGAAGTGCTCGACTATAATTAAAAATGTCGGTTCTAACTGCAAATCAGTTGGAGCGTTAATAGAGAGCGTGAGAGACGCCGATATGATCGCGGAAAAAGTGTGGTGGGCGGCAAATACTACAAGCGGCGCCACAAAGATGATCGCGATCGGCGTTAGAACGCAAGTCTTCAGATAAGGACGCAGTCCATAATGATACTGTCGTTAAGAAGACTTGCGAAACATTTTGTAAATAATGTAAAAATGTTAAGTCACTTGTTTTACCGTGTCATTAATAACTTGTCATTTTACCAAAGCTCAAGGTTAACGTGTCTTAACTACTGGTCGTCATGATGCATAATTGTTTGTTTTTATCATATGTTGTGTTTATGCTTGGCAGTGGAAGCCAAGGATTTAAATAGAGGGGATGTGAGCGGTCCCTGCCGCTGCTCCCTCCCGGGCGTTTGGACATCAAAGTGTTATGACAGAGCCGTCCGGCTATGTCATTTGCGGCTGTGACATTAATGACATGTCCGTTGTCCGGACTAATTAACTAGCTTTCCTGGATGTCTAATCAATCTTTAGTTATAACGACCGGATTCAGGAACTAACTGGTTTTCCTCTTAATAGAGGAAAATCATGTGATACAATTAAAGAGGAATTAAACCAGTTTAATCCGGGTTTTAATGAAGAATTGAGAATATTAAAACTGGATAAACCAGTTTTTCGAAGTTTATTTAAACTGTTTGCTCTCTTATTTTGTAGTCAGTTTGAGTTCTAATTAGTTACGAAATGTGGCTCCATTCGGAAAGTATTTTTCCAAGAATTAGATTTCAACTCTGAGACAATCTAATTCTACGTTTATTCTCGGGTCTAAGTATTGCTTGGCTTATACTGTTCACTTGTTTTCTTTACTTGTTTTGTTGTTTTCGTTTTCGTTTCTTTGTTCTTGAACTTCGTATTACTTAATTTCTTATCTTAAAAGAATTAATAAAGTTTTAACTTGACTTTAGAACTGAAACAGCGAGTTCGACGGGCTTCATCGTACAAACTCAGAGATCGAGCCTGCAGACTAAGACCAGTAAGGGATGGACTCGCCTGGTCCTCTAGTCACATACCCCTACCCCCATTATTCGGGTGGTTTACACATATCATTGTATGTGCCCATCGAGAATTGATCAGCGTTACCCAGTTCAAGATGCTTAGCCTTTTTATGCCTAAATTTCTGAGCAGCCCAAAAGCTCACAAATTCATTCATATTTGCTGCTGTTTGCATTGGCATATCCAAAGGGGGCACCCAGGCCTAACGACCCTCCATTGACCAAAACCAAAATTTTGTATCGTGATTTAGTACTAAAATTGTATTTGGCTTCTAGCTGGCTTTGCTCACAAGGATTTGCACTGTTATATATCGCACGGTCTGTACCACCGGGACTTGGTGGTTCCGGCACTGCCCTTCTATGCGTCCGGTTTCATCTTTACCGTCAAAAGTTTGTTTCAAATTTTTGCCAAATTTCCATAAATGTTACGCTTAAAATGTTTTAAAATATGATTTTGTACAACTCTTCAAACCATCAGGTGTTTGCGTATCGTAAATGACTTTTTGACTTTGTTTATTTTATTAAAGTTTTCAGCACGAAATTTGGCAAAACAACACGAACCTGTTGTTAAATATTTTAATTTTAAGTTTTTTCTTCATTTATTCATTCTTATTTTGGACTTACACGTACTCCAATGTAAGTACACTGTAAATTCCAATGACTTGGTTAATCAACTCAAAGATAAAATTAGTGATTTCTGGCCATTTCTTCAAACATTTAACTGGTGATGATATTACAACAAAGTTTGCAGCGAAAACCATTTTCTACACTGTAAATTCCAATGAGTTAATTATACAACTCGGATGGAAAGTTAGTTATTTCTCACTTAACAATAGAAAATTTTAGCTTACTCTGAGTTTTATTGATTCTTAAACTGAGTTGAGTTGATTCCGAGGAAATTGATTAATTAAAACTGAATGAGTTGAAACAACTCAGTATTCTGAGTTCTGATACTCCTAACTCACAATGAGTGATTCAACTCATTTTGAGTTAAAATCAACTCACTGAAATTTACAGTGTAAAGGATCAGTCTTGTTAAACTTAAATTAGGAAACAAGTAAAGTTTTTGCATAATTAAGTTTCAGAAATCAATGTAACAGTCAATCAAAAAGGATTAGAGTATCAGAATAAACAGAGAACAGTTCAGCTGTTACACTGTAAATTTCAATGGTTCAATTAATGATCTCAGAGAATTAGTTATTTCTGTTTATTTCTGAGTTAATAACAGTAAATATTAAATCACACTGAGCTGATATAATTTCGGGAGAGTTGATTAATTAACTCAGAATGAGTGCAATCAATCCAGAGTTCTGCGTTCTGAAATACCTATTTGAGAGCTCAGTCTTCTTAGTGGATTCAACTGATTCCGAGTTAACATCAACTCGCTGGAATTTACAGTGTAGACTTGTTAACAGAACTTATCAAACAAAGATACACTGTAAATTCCAATGAGTTGATTAAACAATTCAGCTAGCGAGTTGGTTACTTCTGAATTAACAGTACACATTAACTCACTCTGAGTTGAGTTCATTCTCACTCTGAGTTGAGTTGACTCTGGGTAAGTTGATTAATAAACTCAGAATGAATTGAATCAAGTCAAAGTTCTGAGTTCTGATAGTCCTAACTCAGAGTGAGTGATTCAACTCATTCTGAGTTAAAATCAAGCCACTGAAATTTACAGAGTAAGCACCCGACTGTATGCTAAAACGACTAAATGTGTTGCGAAATTGTATAGATTCTTCGAGAAAAATGTTTAGAGAACGACGAATATGTATATAGTCATGGGTTCATAACATGAGGCCCCCAGAAGCCCGTGACCCGCCAATTGGGGGGTGTTTGGAGAGTAGACACGGCGCCTCTGTATATTCATACAGTAACGAACTTAACCCCTTCTCACATTGTGTTGCCTATAGGCAACTAAGTGCAGTGTATATACGTTAAGTAATGTATATCGCACCGTGTTTAACAATTGCAACACGTATACATTGTACTAAATCACCACAAGACGTGAGAGCCCCCTCGGGCTCGAGCGTCAAGCTCCTATAGCTGAGTGGTGATGGTATACGCCTCCCACTCCAGTTACCGGAGTTCGAATCCTAGCATAAAAGTAGGTCTCAGGAGAAATAGAAAATATTCATGTGAGAAGGGTTTAAACCACACTGTAAATTTCAGTGAGTTGATTTTAACTCACAATGAGTTGAATCCGCACAGTCTGAGATAGGACTATCAGAACTCATAATTATGAGTTGATTTGACACTGTTTTTCTAAGCGATTCGTGTCGGAAATGAATTTGCAGACGTGTATTTGGTATTTTAAGCATAACTGTGCCTTTGCCATCCGACATTTCATTGATTTATTTGCACCCGAAGATTACACTGTCCCGCTGAATATCATATGATATTCGCTGTAATTTTGGACTATCATATGATATTTGTATAAATGTCCCTTATTATCACGTGACATACCGACTCTTGTACACATTGATCTTCTGAGAGCGGTGGTTTGTAAATAAACGTCATATGACATTTGAGTTTTGTCTTTTTAACCGATATGAGCGCTCGAATTTTAACGTTGACGTCGAATCAAATGAAACAAAACATGTCCCGCCTGCACCGGTTATAACATGAACCCCGCATAACGTTTTAAAGATCAGGGACGGAACGCTTTTCTGTGCTACTGCAAATAGAGTAAGCTTAAGCTTTGGACTATTTTTGCTTTGGCTTTAGGCTTAGGCTTAGGCTTAGGATAAACCCATACTTAAGCATAGGCTGTGGCTTAGGCTAATGTTTAGGCTTAGGAATATGCTTATACTACTGTTACTGTATTGACCCGAATAAGAAGGGGGTCCCCATTTTGAGTCCGAATCAATAGGAGTTCGTATCCCTAATAAGAGTCCGTCAGCGGATAGAGTTCCTAAATCCTAGTTAGAGTCCATAAATGTCAATTACTCCTAATTGTAGCGCATAATTGACTCCAGGACCTTTGAGTTCGAAACTTTAAAGCGTACTTAAATTTTGAAAGTACATTCCTAAGTATAACCTTGTATTATCGCTGAAGCTATTGGCACAAGACAAATAAACGTTTAATTCAAACGGATAATTGCAGTACCGGATATATCAGTAACGAAGGGCGGCGGAGAGTGGGTTAAAAATAAATAACAGTCCGTAACCGAATAACAAGGTGGTATCCTCTGGAGAGGCCAAATAAATATCAGTCCCTCCCCTCTTATTCGGGTCACTACAGTACGGGTTGTTCTACGCATTGGTCGCCGAACCTTTTAACCCGTTTGGTATTTGACATTTTAAAGTTTGTGTATTTTTATGTTTCTCATATAAACATAATTGTACCCCTGGGAAATGGAACATATTGTAGTAGTTTGCAATAAGAGCGGTCTTGTATCGAAAAGCTTCTAATCGAGCTACTTGGCTATTTATTTCAATATGTATAGTGGGACTAGAAAAAAGTAAGCTTAAGCTTTAGACCATTTTTTGCTTGGTTTAGGCTTAGGCTTAGGCTTAGTCCTAGGAATATGCTCATTATTACGCTTAGGCTTAGGGTTACGCTTACGCTTGTGTTTTGCTTATGTTTTGTCAATTACCAATACTGTATTGACTCGAATAAGAGGGGGATTGGTATTAAGAGGTGTATCCCTAATAAGAGACCGTAAGCGAACAGAGTCCCTAAACCCAAATTAGAGTCCATAACCTGTAGTGCATAAATGACACCAGGACCAAATAAAGTTGTGTTCGAAACTTTAAAGCGTACTTAAATTTTGAAAGTAACCTTCCAAAGTATAACCTTGCATTATCGCTCGCGCTTTTGATACATGGCAAAAACATTCAACGGATAGTTGCAATACCTGATATATCAGTAACGAATGGTGGCGGAGGGCGGTATGAAAATAAATAACAGTCCGTAACCGAATAACAAATGGAGGTATCCTATAGACAGGCCAAATAAATATCAGTCCCCCTCTTATTCGGGTCACTATAGTACTTTATATTTCAATAAATAAGAATAGTTTTGCCAATTACCAATATTTGATATTTCAATAATTAATAACAGTTTTGCCAATTTTTTAATTGTAACCCGTAAAAACCCGATAAATAAATGCGAAATGAAATTTTCAACACTATTAATACAGTAACCGTGAACTATGCTGTGTTACATTTTAATAACCCAATCGTTATGCTTATTATTATTGGTTCATTCAAAGCCAACCGATTCACTTCAGTGTACTTGCAATAGCGATGAATACAGCAAACGTGAAATCGATCCTGAACTGCTAACTTTTCTAATTGATCACAATCGAACCATGTCAAAAATCGCAAGAGTAACTGGAATACAGGTAAAATATACAATAACCCTTTTCTGATTCGCTTTTAGGGTGACACTATACTTTTGATGACGTCCGGCGATGTCCGTCACTGTCCAACGCCGTACGTCATTGTTTTTCACAACGTACGATACGGTATGGCGACGGACGGCGCCAGACGACAAGTATAGCGCCACCCTTAGTTGTATGATACAAGAGTGTGCAACTCTTGGGGTTCTGCATGGTACAAAATGTACAACCGGGCGTTGTGTTTACCGGGCGTTGCGTTTTTAGCTGAGTCCAGTTATTTTTAAAGGGGGGAACGGGTCGCAGTCACATGTAATACCCCTAAATTTAACACGCACAGTATTTTTGATGCCGGATACATAAAGTGCCATGGTTCGCACGGGATTTTCCACCCAAAACGGGGGTAAACCAAAAACGCAAACGTGTGCCGGCTACATTGTTTTCTACGCAGAATGTACCCAGTTGAATACTATTTTTGAAGTATACATCATCGACTATTGCCTGCACTAATCTTAATTTAATAAATTAAAAACTCTCTCCCCCCATATTTATAAAGTAGTCAGGTATGGGCAGTTTTATTCTTTACAATCAGGGGAGACTGCTGTACACCCCTGAACGTTTCGCAATTTCAAAGGAACACAAGCAGGATGGTGCGGATCCCAAAGCCCGTCGTCCTAGCGGATCTGATGCTAGAGCACCAAAAACACCGTTTCAAAAGCAATTCATTACAAATTTTACGTGTTCTAAATAATGAGTTGTGTGAGGGTTTAAACGAGGCGGCAGTCACCCATTCCGCTTTAGGGTCCCTGAAACAGCGAAGGGTTCGTGGGAGGGAAAAAACTCCCACTGATAGGATTGTAAAAAGCGGACATGACACGGTATTGTATTAAAATGTGGGGGCTTTCATGCTACCCAATAAAAATATGGAGCCTTTATGTATGGGGACCAAAAAGCATCCGAATTACGACAGGTTAGCTCACTGGATGATACACGGGGGTCACCCAGGCCTATTAAACCGACGGACCGGAATTCAGACCATTTCGCATTAAGATTTAGCACTAAAATTGCGTTTAGCTTCTCGCTAGATTTACTGGCTTAGCAATATACCCATGTATTTATTTGAAATAATTGGTCAAATTTCGAATATACCGCAATAAAACGTTTTTGCTACAGATCAAACACTGCATAATTAATTTGTTTTTGTTTTTACTTTCATTGAGATTGTACGCTTTGGCTTATAATGCTTATACTACTGTTACGGTACTGTTCTTTACATTGACCACCACACTTGAAAATTATTCAGCCCAACTACAAAGTGCGTTGGATACGGGTCTGATTTAGCTTAATTCTACAAATATACTGTAATATCCAATAGTGTATATTTTAAACACTCGATTGCACCGCTGCGTTACACTGCAAAAAACGATGAGTCAAATTGACTCTATCCAAAATAGGCTTTTCGGGACTACACAAACTGAGTCAAAATTCGACTCCACCAGAGTCACATTTGACTCACTGAGTCACACGTATCACTCTGGCAGAGTCGAATTTGACTCAGTTTGCGTAGTTGCGAAAAGCCTATTTCGTAGAGAGTCAATTTGACTCACCATTTTTTGCAGTGTATGTTTGCTGATTATGGTTATGTAATAGCTTATGCCTGCGATGACGTTGCTTAATCGATAATTGTTTACAAGTTGTTTTAGATTCCTGAATGTAAACAAACCCATCGAACATGCAATGTATCCTCAGCATTCGCTTTGGACGACTTTGGATTGTTGCCAATGTGTTTATCTGTGATCTTTTTGAACGCCAATCGTATTAACTCGAATCGCCAAACCGTTTCTCAGTTTGCAAACTTGTGTACTTATTCAAATTTGGTAAGTCATACAGTTTTCAATTTGGATTTCACCGTTACGTTAAACGGCCATTGTGGGAATGTTTCGTAAAACCTAAGAAAGGGTACGTAAGCCTAGACCTAAACCTGAACGGTTAAGCTTGAGCCTGAACTTGAGCCAAAGAACGGCTAAGCCGGAGTCTAAACCTAAGCCAGAAAGCGACTAAGCTTGAGCCTAAACCTAAGACAGAAAACGCTAAACCTGAGCCTAAACCTTAGCCAGAAAATGACTAATCTTGAGCTTAAACCTAAAGCCTAAAAACGGCTATGCTTGAGCCTAAATCTTAACCAGAAAATGACTAATCTTGAGCTTAAGCCTAAAACCGGCTAAGCTTGAGCCTAAACCTATTAAACCGCCATGAACGGTGAACCAGAAGCGATTTTCGTGGTACAAAAATAAAAATTTATAACATGGAGAATAATACCATTTTTGTAAACAAAGTTTCGACGAGGGAACACGCAGTTAAAATTGAACCAGAAACCAGAACCAATTTCGGAGGCACCAAAAAATACAAAAATTTCTATGGTTACAACTTTTATCATTTTATCATCAAAAATTTTCGAATAGAAGAGGTGCGCCCCCTGTAGGATCCGCCCCTTGGTACTTTAAAACTTGATAGTTTCAACATTCAACTCATTTATTGAACTTGTAATTTATCGTGTAACCATGCTGAATTTCGGATTGTCAGTTTGCTCGTTCCATTGATACAAAACCATTTACCAACGGGTAACAGACGCTCAGAGTAAATACCAGTGAGTTAATTTTAACTCAGAATGAGTTGATTCCACTCATGAGTGTGAGCTCTGAATTAGGTCTTTCAGAACTCAGAATTCTGAATTAAATCAACTCATACTGAGTTAATTCATCAACTCACACGGAATTAAATCCACTCAGAGCGAGTTAATATTATATTTGATGTTTTCAACTCTCAGAGTAAACCAGAAATGACTAATTCGCTCTGTGAGTTGATTAATCAACTCGTCGGAAATTACAGTGTACACACATCAGAAATTATAATGCGGCGAGGCACTTAGCTAACCAAATACACTTAAGCCGATCCAACAGCGAAGAATGGACCCACATTTGTTAGATTACAATATATAACTAACTGAACCAAGCCGAATTCAAGCAAACCGAGCGATAAGCCAAACGCAATTTTACACTGTAAATTCCAATGAGTTGATTGATCAATTCAGCGAGCGAGTTGGTTATTTCTAAATTAATGTCAGTAAACATTAACTTAATCTGAGTTGAGTTGATTCTCACTCTGAGTTGAGTTGACTCTGGGTGAGTTGATTAATTAACACGGAATGAATTGAATCAACTCAGAATTCTGAGTTCTGATTGTGCCACCTCAGACTAACTGATTCAACTCATTCTGAATTAAAATCAACTCACTGAAATTGACAGTGTAGCATTCAATTATGATACAAAGATATGGTTTCAACGTTTTCACAGCGATCGGCTCTGTTTCTGTGCCTGTTGTAAATAAAAGTGCATAATTGCAGAATGCTGGCTGTGTGCAGTCTAAAAGTGCAACATTGCAAATATGTCAATGTTCACATCGCAATCATTGCAATACCGAATACTACAGTCACTTTGAAATTTACGCTCAAACAACACCGAAACGTTTATTTAATTTTAAATTTTTAATTTACTTCGTTGTAATGGTTATGCTTTTGAAGTAAAATTATTCGTCAATTCATATGATTTAGCCGTAAGTACACTGTAAATTTCACTGAGTTGATTCTAACGCAAAATAAGTTGAATCACGCAGTCTGAGTTAGGACTATCAGAACTCAGCATTTTGAATTGATTCAATTCATTCTGATCAATCCACTCACCCAGAGTCAACTCAACTTAGAGTGAGAATTAACTCAACTCAGAGTTGATTAATCAATTCATTGGAATTTACAGTGTAAACCAATCGCTGATTGCCAAAGTAACATTGTTTTCAACACCAGTTTCTTGTTCTTTATATTGAACCGCTGTGTAAAGTCATATTTTTGGCAAAACGCTAAGCTGTTATGGCCAATGTAAAGAACAGGGGCCGAACAGTTAGGCCTAAGCGTATAAGAATAAGTTTATTTCTAAGCTTAAGCGTAAGCCTAGCAAAAAATTAGCCTAAAGCTTAAACTTAATCTATTCTTGTGCCATAGAAAAACGTTCCGCCCTTGATTTTTACATGGGTCGCTGTTATTCACGAAGAGTTAGAAATTCAAGCAATATTTTGCAGCAAAACATCAATTTGTACCAGTTCCCACCTGGGAGACCCGAAGCGGTTTGGTGCCAAAAATAGCAACATTAATAAAAATTCAACCAGTATTTTTGCTGACCATTTTACAACGTGGCGTTGTACCCATGGGTTGCGCAATACTTTTTGGTTGAACGCGTTTACCATCACCACTTAGCTATGGGAGCTTAACGCTGGAGTCCGACGGAGGTTTCTGGGGTTGCGATTTTGTACTTTGCATACGTGTTGCAGTTATTGGCCCATGTAAAGATCAGGGGCGGAGCGTTTTTCTGTGGGACTGCAATAGAGTAAGCTTAAGCTTTAGACTAATTTGTTTGCTTGGATTAGGCTTAGGTTTAGGCATATGCTCCGTCTTACGCTTAGGTTTAAGCTTAGGATTAGGCATAGGCTTAGGAATATGCTTATAATACTGCTCCGGCCCTGTTGTTTACACTGGCCCAATTGTTAAACTGTATACTATACAATTATTAGTGAACACACATTGAGCTGAGTTGCTCATAGTCAACTATATGTTAGAGAGAAAGGTTAATTGAAAAATTATTCGCATAAAAGTAGTGTTTAATATTTCAACTGCCAAAATTTAACAGAAAAATTGCACCAAAATCAAAATTTCACTGCTATTCATTGCTTTTTCCTTGGTCTACAAGGACAACACCAGCAAATAAATGATTTCTGTGGCGTCTGAAGCTTTTGTGTTGTTATCGCTGACGAGTCTCCAACTGCAGTGGTTGCTCCATTTTGTAAGGTTACATTGCTTTTAGTCTAAAATGAACACTGTAAAAATTACAATGAGTTGATTAAGCAATGCAGCTTGCGAGTTGGTTATTTCTGAATTAATATTAGTCAACATTGGCTGGGTTTCCGAAATCTTACTTTAGTATTTACTTAATAAATTATACTTAAGTAACTACTTAAGTTGCCGATTTAAGTAAACACTTAACTTGTTGAGCAAATACAAATAAACGCCCTATGTCAGACACGATCATAACAATAAGGTTATAGGTTTGCTTATATTAAGGAGGTAGCACGAGTTAACAATTTTAGTTAGGCCAACGCTAATATACCATTTACTTAACTTAAGTACATTTTTAAAGACGCCAAAATGGCTAAGTAATTGCTTAGCACATACTTAAGTACTAAGTCCTACTTAAGTAGGGTTTCAGAAACCCAGCCATTAACTCATTCTGAGTTGAGTTGATTCTCACTCTGGGTTGAGTTGATTCTGGGTGAGTTGATTAATTACCTTAGAATGAATCGATGAATCAGCTTGAAATTATGAGTTCTGAAAGTTTTCACTCAGACTCAGAGTAATTGAACTCATTCTGAGTTAAAATCAACTCACTGAAATTTACAGTGACCGTAGCTATGTAATAAGCTAAATTTTATCCAAAACTACTGATATGCAACGAGATTACATTTCGGTCCTTATTCCAGCGGAAAGGTTTTTCTTTCAGTGCTCGAATTCAGAGTTTTTCGCCTCAACGTCGTTTTTTCAACATCAGTTGTAATTTGAGTTTTAACTCGACAGCGATTAATTAAATGAATGGCCCGAACAGATGAGTTTCCAGGTTCAATTTTTGGAGGTGAACCAACGGCGCGCTCGAACGAGACCACTGCGGGTTAAAAGGAGGTTGCGGGGTGACACAAGCTGGGTAAGGCTATGGTATAACGGTTTTTAGTTGAGAGTGCTTGCAGCCAAAAATAAGATGGCGTTCTGGGCGAGGTTTCGATCGCTACTCACACCATGCCTTTGAAACAAAAATCGCAACCAAAGTTTTGTACTAAGATTTAGTGCTAAAATTGCGTTTGACTTCTCGCACGCCTGGCTCGTGATATTTTCTGCGATTAATATTTATCGCACAAGTCTCGCTCGACATTTCGAACACTGTAAATTTCAGTGAGTTGTTTTTAACTCAGACTGAGTTGAATCACTCAGTTTGAGTTAGGTCTATCAGAACTAAGACTTTTGAGTTGATTCAATTCTTTCTGAGGTAATTAATCAACTCACCCTGAGCCAATTCAACTCAGAGTGACAATCAACTCAACTCAGTGTGAGTTAATGTTTACTGATGTTAATTCAGAAATAACCAACTCGCTAGCTGAATTGATTTATCAACTCATCGGAATTTACAGTGAAACCCGTCACCGGACGATGCGTTTTTGATCAACTAAACTTCTGCGTTTGGCACTCCACTGTTTAAGGTTTAGACTTTATGCTTCGGCTCTTAGACTAAATGCTTAGGGTCAAGGTTAGGCTTAGGCAAACGCTTAGTCCTCGACTTTGGCAAGCCTTGCCCGAAACTTGCCTAGCCTGAACCTGAGCCTGCGGGGGGGGGGGGTGCACAAGAGCCGAGAATTGTAATAAACGTACCGGTTCTTTATCGGTTTTCAATTCTTGAAGATCGACCATCGTTTGATAGTTTGGTGCCAACGGATGTACAACTTCCGGTTTTTTCGGCACAACTTTCTATAAACATTAAAATTACTCGTTTATTTAATTAATGTTTACGTCTAAATCACATATCTGATTAAGGAAATATTGTGAGTAAAATTTTGATTTTAAATTTTTTAACAAACATCTTGAATTACTACTTTTTAGGTATCGTTGTTTAATTTCTGAATACAAGAAAAATATTTATGTAAAATGGGTTCAGGAGATTAGTTGAAAAACTCTCAGTAGATTAATGCTAACTGCGTAAAAGAATTTGTTGACAAACAAATCGGATTGCGATTAATCTGGGAGTTAAAATTATGCCAGGCTCACACACACACGTATATATCAGGTTTCCAACAGGAACTTAGTTTTACCGAAACAGGAACAAGAATAGGAATTTAATTTCTATGCAGGAACCGGAACATAAACAGGGGAAGGAATACAATAGATTATTTATTTATTTATTTATGTTTTAAATAAATTGCTAATGTTACAACTTTACAAGTACATAAAAATATTTTTCAAACTTACAGCTGGAGAGTCTTCTTGTTTGTCAGTTTTAATGTCTTCGATGACATTCATCGTTTGATAATTTGGATTCATAGGATGGGCCAATGGCGCCACAGGCCGCTTTGGTGTTACTACCTAAACCAGTCATATTACAGTTCGAGTCACAAGACCGCTTTGGTGTTACTACCTAAACCAGTCATATTACAGTTCGAGTCACAAGACCGCTTTGGTGTCACTACCTAAACCAATCATATTACATTTCGAGTCACAAAGCCGCTTTAGTGTCACTACCTAAACCAATCATATTACATTTCGAGTCACAAGACCGCTTTGGTGTTACTACCTAAACCAATCATATTACATTTCGAGTCACAAAGCCGCTTTGGTGTCACTACCTAAACCAATCATATTACATTTCGAGTCACAAAGCCGCTTTGGTGTCACTACCTAAACCAATCATATTACAGTTCAAGCCACAAGGCCGCTTTGGTGTCACTACATAAACCAATCATATTACAGTTCGAGGCACAATGCCGATTTGGTGTTACTACCTAAACCAATCATATTACAGTTGGAGTCGCAAGACCGCTTTGGTGTTACTACCTAAACCAATCATATAACAGTTCGAGTCACAGGATATATAATATTTGCGGTTTAAAGCGTATTAGCAAATAGTTTAGTAGTATATATGATACAAAATCATTAAGCCGAAAAAATCTCATTTTGAGTTAATGTGAATCAATTTGCCAAATATCACACTATATACAGGATTATTAGGCGGATTTTGAACGATCCTGGATCGACGGCTGAGTCATTGAAACATATATGTATTGAATTAAAAATGTAGCTTAAAAACTAAACAAATAATCCAAAGTTGAAAACAGCTGCTATGAATGATATAATATATTAAGTATAATTGAACGAGTAAAAACGTTATTTGAAATATTTGTGGTCAATGTAAAGAACAGGGACGGAACAGTATTATAAGCATATTCCTAAGCTTAAGCCTAAGCCTAAGGCTAAGCCAAGCAAAAATTTCGTGTAAAGCTTAAGCTTATTCTATTGCAGTCCCACAGAAAAACTCTCCGTTCTTTAAGAGCTTGAATTTTAACGTTAACGTCGAATCAACATTGGACAAACCCCCCTGTCCCGCATGCCCCGGTTATAACGTGAATCCCGCATTACACGGGCCAATCTTGGACAATATGAAACACTAAAAATTACGCTAAAAAGCATCGTCAAATTTTAAATACCAATTGAGAACAAAGTTCAAAAATTATACGCTACGATGGTTTCTGCCGAATATTATATTTGGGGGCGCCGAATAATTTTGGGAACCCCCCTACAATGGAAATTCAAAATTGTTTACTTTTAGACCGAGGGTATTTTGATGTGTAGCAGCCAAATTTGGGGAAACGATCTCACACCAGCCCATTTTACTTTAAGGTGCGTCCAGATTTCTAGTGGGTCTATGAACGAGTAGGTTTAGATTCTAGATTGCATTTTTTGCTTAGGATCAAGCTTAGGCTTGGAAAAACCGCTTTTGCGCTTTTGCAACGCTTAGGCTTAGGGTTAAGAATACGCATAATCTACGGTTGCACCCCTAAACGTTAAATTGGCTGGCTCCTATATGCCCCCGTGGGGATACAATCAGCTAACAATGAAAGATTTGAAGAAAATTCACAAGAGCTGATTTTGATAATTTAAAAACAGATCTTAGCTGTATTATTGCTAAATACATCAAACGCTTTCACAGCCATATGCTTGGCAAATATTCTCAAATATGTGTAGCACCTATCACCAGTTCGTAATATACGGTTCTGTTAAACTTTCGAACTATTGTATGCCGAGGCACAAAATTTAGCACATTTTTTTGCATATGATTACCTCTACTTCTAAACCATTTTCGAGTTCAACAACTGCAATAGTTAGTGAGTTTGAAAACCTATTACTAACTGATGATAGTTGCTGTATACGTTTGAGAATATGGGCCGTTATTATAATGGTAATATTTTACTGGTTGTTGTGATTTAGGTTTGTCCATCGGCATATCTTCAACCAGATTCATCGTTTGATACATTGGGTTCATTGGATGAACAACTTTTTCGGCAACTTTCGCTGGTTTTTTGGTTTCTTTTGCTATCTGAGTTTGAAAAAATATTTTTCTTAAAATGGATTTACATTTTAATCAAATTTTCATTAATAAACAAAATTTATAAAAACGTTTACTGAAAAAAACACTTTTACTTTAAAACATCAAAGCATGCGCTTGAAATTAGGAATTTTTTGTCTTTATGAACAAACGGAATGCTTCAGATTTTCCTTACCAACCCAGCACAAAACCTGTGGCAGGGAACAGAATTGTTTTGTGAAGTCCTGGCTGTAGATTTAATACAGCTTAAGAAAATGAAACAATCCAGTGTAATACACGGATTCAGGCATCGAATGCCCGCAGCATTCAAATATATTTTTAGGATATTGATAAATTCAAACGCTTTCACATCACTATATACCTGTAGGCGGCTGTGCGACTCCTAATAATATTTCAAACTAAAAACTAAAACATAAAACTAAATTCAAAGCTCAAACCACACAGAGTCCCTGGCTCCACGTATCGCTTAGAATTTAAATTAGGCTTTAGGCATTGATTTAGGGCGTAAAACTTTAAAATATAGGTTTTGAATACTATGCAGAAATGTAAAACCTATTTGGGCCCTGCGTGCCTATCAGAATAATGTTGTATGATGGCTGTGACCGCTAAGCAACTTAGCTAGTCTAAGTCATCAAGACATGGGTGTCTGGAAATGATTGTTGTTGTTGTTGTGGATAGTTGTTGTTACATTCGGAAGGTGTCTGGACCTGGATTGCGTGGCTGGCGAACACTCAATTGTGGATGTCGGTCGACATGCAAATTAAGTCTAGACACCGACAGGGTAGCTAGGACCGGAATTAGGATCAGTTGTGGAATATCTTGAATTAGCGGAGAAAATTTGCAGTTATTTTGAAGCGGATTGAACTAAGTGGATTTAGAGTTAGCAATTGAGTTATTAGCTGTTTGGAATCTTAGGATTGCAACAGTGGCTGCGATGTGAAGGAAACCGGGACTGTCACTGTTTTCTGAGTTGCGCAGGGCGTAGCAGATGTCCAATATTTTGTTTACTGGGTGTATGGAGGGGGCCAAACTTGGGAAATTTAGGAGCTTGGGAAAAAGTCTTGTAATTCTAACGGGTTTAGTTTTACTATTCTTTAGCCGGAATAGACCATTCTAACGGGGTTAGATTGGTCGCGTATTTTGTGTATCTCAAACGGGGTTAGAGTGCACGGTTTTTTGCACTTCGCGATTTTGGGTTATTCTAACGCTGTTAGGATTGTACAACTTTCTGGGGGCATAAAAATATTGGGATTTGAAAGCCAGATGAAATTTTCCCCTGTCAAAATAGAACTAAACTCAACAAAATGCAGAACTTTTTAAAAATAACCAAATTTTCGTTACCGAAATTGCTCGAACTTGCGGTAAAAATTGCTACCGGAACCGGAAATAGATTTTGTGCCAGAACTGAAGCCGGCGGCAGACGAGTAGTTGTATCCTGATACCTTGTCAGTTTTCAAATCATCGACAGCATGCATTGTTTGGTACATTGGATTGAATGGACTGGCTTGCTGTAACAATACACTAGCGTAGTTGTTAACTGTAGCAGGAGTGAATTTTCGACTTATCTCGCTCTATTCAACAAATTATTCTTGTTTTTCGCTATTCATAAACCCTGGCGGATCCAAAAGTTTCTGATCGGAAGAATCTTATAAATTTTTCAAATTTTACAGGGTAAAAAACTTTTTTTTTTTCAGTTTTTTGTCTTTTTCGATTTACCAGTAGCGTCTACAGGTTTAAAAACTGGTGCATAATGTCATTTACGTATAGAAAACACACGTTTAGCTTTATATTTCATTTAAAAAGTATAGCAGTAAATGTAAATGGCCAAGGTTGACTTTGAGTCATAAAAGTTATATAAGCATATATTCTTAAACCAAAATAAAAACCTAAAACATTAGCATCAACGCAACGAAAAGTCTATGACGTAAACTTAGCCCTAAGGCTAAGCATGAACAAATACTAGTCTAAAGCTTAAGCTTACTCTATTGTAGTTTCGCGGTAAAATGATACACGCTCAAAGTAACACGGGCCGGCTAAATAAGAGTTTTAGTACACTGTAAATTCCGATGAGTTGATCAATCAACTCACAGCGCGAATTTGTCATTTCTGGTTATTTCTGAGTTTAATAACAGGAAACATCAAATCGCCCTGAGTTGATTGACATCCGGGTAAGTTGATTAATGATTAACTCAGACTGGAGTTCAATCAATTCAGATCTCTGAGTTCTCATGAAAAACGTAACTCAGAGCTCAGGCTTTTGAGTAGATTCGACTCATTCTGACTTAAAATTCACTCACTGGAATTTACAATGCATGTGTGACTCAAAATATATATCGTACATTGGGATGTGGTACCTTCGGAATAGCGGCCTTTGGGACCACCTTCAACGGCGGATGCTTTCCAGGTTGTGGAGGCGCAGCCTCATCGTCCATTTTCAAATCTTCAATTTGATTCAGAGTCATGTAATTGGCATCGCGTGGATTTGCCATACGTTTTGACATTTTTGCACGCGATTTCGGTCTGTAAACCCGATGCTTAAAAGAAACGACAAAAGGGGGAATAAAAAAAAGAGAAAAAAGGGGGCAAAAGCAGAGGCCCCTCCTCCCCCCCCCCCCCCCCCCCCCCCGCCCCTCCCACCACACAAACAAAAATCAAACCCCCCACCACGTAAATGTCAACTGGAAAATTCAAAGATATGTATATCAGTTTAATGTTAATTTTTTACATTGTTGCCGTTACGCATTGAGGCCAATGTAAAGAACAGGGGCGGAACAGTATTATAAGCATATTCCTAAGCCTAAGCCTAAGCCTAAGCCTAAGCGTATGAATAAGGATATTCCTAAGTTTAAGCCTAAGCCTAAGCCTAAGCGTATGAATAAGGATATTCCTAAGTCTAAGCCTAAACCAAGCAAAAAAATTACTCTAAAGCTTACGCTTTACTCTATTGCAGTCCCACAGAAAAATGTTCCGCCCCTGATCTTTACATGGGCCCGCGTATTGCTGCATGCGTTTTCTTTAAGGGGCTTAATTTCATGTGTTTGTTCATGGGCGTCCGCAGAAAAATATGTTTGGAGGTTGGCACTGAATACTGACTTACCACAAATTGCTAAAATGATTTGTCAAATGCACCGCTGACTGCAATTGATTTTAGACTCAACCGCGTGAGCTTAAAGAAAATTTGATTCAAAGACGTTGCCGGCTACAATTTTTTAATTTAATTTTTCATTTTGTACAGTTTAACCATAGCGACACGTAAACAAATACTAAGAACGATAAATAGTCAACTACTTAAACTTCTACATGTAGAATTTTTTTGCTCATGAGCATTGTAAACATTTATTAGCAACATCAAAGGATGGCGCCTGGGCGAAATATTGTCTCCTAACCGATATAAACCATATCAGCCCGAGGGCTGATAAGTTTAATATCGGCCCTTGGGCTGTTAAGTTTAATATCGGCCCTAGGGTTGATAAGTTTAATATTGGCCCTAGGGCTGATAAGTTTAATATCGGCCCTAGGGCTGACATTAAAGTTATCAGCCTTCGAGTTCAACTTACGGGCAATAAATGTAAAAATGCCATATGACATTTTTACTCTTGAGCAAAAATACCACGTGGCATATTTTACTCCTCAGTAAAAGTACCACAATATGATACATTTACAGTAAGAGTAGAAAATACCATATTGTATTTTTACTGAGGAGATTGAAAATCATATAAAACGTGAATAAAAATCATAATCACACGTGCAAGTTTTTGCAGCAAAAACTTGCACGTGCAACTTACATGCGCCAGTTTGGTCACAAAGCAGTTTTGAAGTTCTTGAAGCTGTAAATTATTCGCTTGAATTCATGCTTTTTAATTTAATTCGCACCTGCGAATGCAGTTGCAAGACGCTTGAATTTCTTGCACCTGCAGTTTGATTGGTCAATCGGAATGTTCTTTTGAAAATACTTACAGCTGCAAGTATTTCGTGCAAGTTGCAGCTGCGAGTTCTCGCTACAAAAACTTGCGTGTGTATATGGTGCTGCATGCCGGCAGCATACGTGTCGATGTATAGTCAACGATAAAAACAGTTGAAGAGTCGGGTTGCAGGTATAGTGGTATAGCGTTCGCGTAAGGATCCCAACCTCGAGAGTTCTAGCCACCCTCCGTATGCTTGCTTTTTCGTACCTCCACTGAACAAGATCGGAAAATTACTGATCAGACCTACCTATGTTTACAGTAACGACATGGTACATATTTTTCCCCTAACTTAAACCTAAGCCTAATCTTAACCTAAAGTTATGTCAAATATGAAAATTTCGAGGTGTGGAAGTTTATATATTAGTAAGCCCACGATTAAGCCTAAGCGTAAAAAAGAGCTTATACATCAGGCTAAGCCTAAACCTAAGCAAAAAATTATGTTTAAAGCTTAAGCTTATTCTATACCAGTCCCAACGTTCCGCCCCTGATCTTTACACAAGCCAAACATAAATATTACTCGTTTCACACTCTAAATTCCAATGAGTTGATTAATCAATTCAGCTAGCGAGTTGGTTATTTCAGAATTAATATCAGTAACATTAAGTCACTCTGAGTTGAGTTGACTCTGGGTGAGTTAATTTAGTTAGTTCAGAATGAATTGAATCAACTCAAATTTCTGAGTTAGGAAAGTCCTAACTCAGACTGAGTGATTCAACTCATTTTGAGTTAAAATCAACTCACTGAAATTTACAGTGCTGAAGGTAGCTGAATAGTAGTTAACGGGCAATGAAATCATTCTTTTGCGTTACACAGTTGGTGCTTATGGATCGATATGAAATATTTTATATTTTTTTGACTGTTCGTATATACAGATCACAATCTATCAAAGTACAATCACATGCAATTTATTTATTCATCCCACAGAAACTACCGCCACACTTACACTGTAAATTCCGATTAGTTGATCTAATCAATTCAGAGAGCGAATTAATCATTTCTAGTTATTTCTGAGTTAAAAACAGTAAACATTTAACTCGCTCTGAGTTGGTTTAGTTCCGGGCGAGTTAATTAATTACCTCAGAATAAGTTAATTCAATTCAAAACTCTGAGTTCTGAAAGACATAATTCAAAGCTCAGACTTCTCAGTGCATTCAACTCATTCTGAGTTAAAATCAACTCACTGGAATTTACAGTGATAGCGGCTGAATTAATAAAATATCCTGAGACTTTAGGTTTTAGGTTAAAACTCTGGTTCAGTCCAAAGCCTAAGCGTATGATAAGGTGGGGAATGCTTTTAACCTGCTATCAAAATAACCCTAGGAGCAATGTCAACCGTAATAGCTATATAAGCATATTTCTAAGCCTATGCTTAAACGTAAACCGCAGCACAGGGATAAGCCTAAGCCTAAGCCTAAGCGTTAGTCTAAGATTAAGCAAAAAATCAGTCTAAAGCTTTAAGCATACCGTATTATGGTCCCGCGAAACATGGATCACTCTTCCAACAAACATGGACTAACCTTAGTGTGGGGATTACTAAAGATGTAGTCACCAAATCAATACCGATATATAGATTACACTACTGCATTTCTACATAACAACAAACATTTAATGTTTCACTGAAAACTGGTTCGGTTGCAGAGTACAACTTCTTAGAAGTTAAGGCCGATGTAAATAACAGGGGCGGAACAGTATTATAAAAGCATATTACTAAGCCTAAGCTTAAGCCTAACCGTAGGAATGAGAATATTCCTAAGCCTAAGCCTACACTGTAAATTTCAGTAAGTTGATTTTAATTCAGAATGAGTTTAATTACTCAGTCCGAGTTAGGACTATCAGAACTCAGAGTTTTGAGTTGATTCAATTTATTTTGAGTTAATTAGTCAACTCACCCACAGTCAACTCAACTCAACTCAACTCAGAGTAGAGAATCAACTCAACTCCGAGTGAGTTGATGTTTAATGATATTAATTCAGAAATAACTAACTTGCAAGGTGAATTGATTAATCAATTCATTGGAATTTACAGTGTAAGCCTAAGGCTATGGCTAAGCTTAGCAAAAAAATGTCTAAAGCTTAAGCTTACTCTGTTTAGTCCCCCAGAAATACGTTCCGTCAATGATCTTTACATGGGCCGAAGTTAACAAACGCAAGAGTCAAGTTTGAAGCAAAAAAATCCATATTGCATTTTCGCAATACCAGCATTCTTCAAATTTACTATTTACTTCAACGTTTCGTTCAACAACGCATTCAATTAACCGATTCAATCGATTTCGATTGGCCAATGACTGAAATTTTCAGCTTGCGTCAGGCGATGTTCATTTGCTGTTAATTGGCGTTCAGGTACAGTAATCGCGATTGCGGTTGGCGAAATCACTACGACAGCTTCCATTTGTTTCGACCAATTAGCTTATGCTTGGTGGTAGTCGAGGATATAACTGAAATATAGTAATTTTCAACGAAAATTGTAAAGTTGCAGAAAACAAAGAAATAAAATGGTAATATTTGAATATTTGAACAAGTGTTTAAACAATTGCTTACAAATAATATTATATGCACTGTAAATTCCAATGAGTTAATTAATCAATTCAGAGAGAGAATTAGTTATTTCTGGTTTTATTTCTGATTTAATATTTAACATTAAAATATTAACTAACTCTGAGCAGATTTAATTCAGGGTGAGTTGATTAATTAACGAATAATGAGTTCAATGAATTCAGAATTTTGATTTCTGATAGACCTAATTCAGACCGCAAACTTTTGAATGGATTCAACTCATTCTTAGTTAAAATTAACTCACTGGAGTTTACAATGTACCTGCCGTATAGATTTCAATGTTCTGACAAATAAGCTAATTATTGCTGCGACGGTGAGACATTACAATTTGGATGTCATATTCTTCATAAGCAGTTCAAACTTGAATTCATTAAAAATATTTTTCCTGTTGAAACTAAATTATAGTTTTTCACCAGGTATCTGGATTTTTGGTATAATTTAAAATTTAAAAAATAAACACTAAAGACACAAGCATTTTTGTAGTTTTGCCCACCAGAGTGGAACATTGGTCGTGGGTACCCGCGGGTAGGGTCGGATAAAAAATTTCAGGAGCGATATACCCGCGGGTAAAGATTTTTATCACGCGGGTAAAAATTCACAGTTTTTACCCGCGGCAACCTTTTAAGTTTTAAGGTAGAAAACCTACGCTATTGTCTGTTTTAACTCTGGTCAGGTGCAGCTGTGCTTAATTTTAAGCTGGGTTTGAAATTTTGTTGTTTCTAGTAAAATTTCATTTGTAAAATTTATTGAAGCTATATCGCAAAACTTCATTAAAGCGCGAATCACCAGCGATCTTTAAAATACTGGTGTGACTTCAGGCACAGGTAAAAGGTGGGTCGTGGGTAGATCTTATTTGCGTGGGTATACTCATGGGTCGAAATTCTTGTTCGCGTGGGTAAAGCGCAGGTCGGGTAAAAAATCCTTATCCACTTCCTACTCTGTTGTCCACCCACCGTGGAAAACTTTTGCTTAGGCTTTAGGTTTCGAATTAGGCTTAGCGTAAAGATAATGCTTATTCTACTGATACGACTTGGACGAACTACGAAAGTGCCTCGAATAACCACTATGCCCGTATTCAGCTCACCTTGCTAGCGGGGGCTAAAATTTTTTCAGATGGATCATACAAGGGTTTTCGTTGACTTACAAGCAAGGTTGAAAATTTATTATGGGGGCTAAAATTTCCCAGGGTGGTAAGCGCCCCTGGCGCCCCCTTTGACTACGGACCCGATAACCACACAGAAACTCACCGCTATTAAATTTCGTGCTACCAGTCCAATTGAACCTGACTCCAAATGCTTCGCATGCCACCAACCGCGTTCTGTTGTGCCCTCCCGTTTTAAAATTACCAATTCGTCGCCATCGTTAAACGATAGTTCATCTGAATGCTGCGCGGTATAAACGTAACAGGCGTAACAACGACCCGAATTTGCAATACCAATTTGTCGCTGAATTGCTAAAAAGCCAGCTAGTGAATATATAATTACTATTCCAACAAGAGTATGCAACTGACTACACTGTAAATTACATTGAGTTGAGTATTAAGCAATTCAGCTTGCGAGTTTCGTTATTTCTGAATTAATATCAGTAAACATTAATTCACTCTGAGTTGAGCTGATCCTCATTCTGAGTTGAGTTGACACTGGGCTGAGTTGATTAATTTAACTCAGAATGAATTGAATCAACTCAAAATTCTGAGTTCTCATAGTCCTAACTCAGACTCAGTGATTCAACTCATTCTGAGTTAAAATCAACGCACTGAAATTTACAGTGTACATTCTGTGTAGGCTAATCATAAAAACAACGCATCGTTGCGTACTTAGGCTATGAACCATCTAATGACGTGATTGGTGTCGGGTTAACATTGCACATTTCAGCAAACGCCAGTTTAGGCAAATTTGGCACAGATCGGTGTATTTGGTTTTATAATTTTATTTTCACCGGTGAAAGCAACATCTACCCACCTTCCCCCAACTGAGGGATTGGGTAAAAATGCAACACGAGCTGGTATATTTTGCACCACGCGAAATTTGACTGTTTTTTTGCTTAAAAGGATTATGTACCCTTGTTCAAAAATACATATACCAGGTGTTTGTATATACAGTACAAAATCTGCACAAGACATGAGACCATGACTCGAACGTCAAGCGTCTATAGTTGAGTAACAATGGTAAACGCGGTCTCAATCGAGTCGGCACGGTTCGAACCCAAGCTTGAAAATTTGTTTCAAGCTTGGGTTGAAATATTCATGTGAGAAAGAGTTAAATAAGTACACAGGCATTTCGTCCATACGCTTAGGCTTAAGCTTAAGCTTAGGCTTAGGCTTCGGAATATGCTCATACTACTGTTCCGGCCCTGTTCTATACATGGGCTCTGATCTGCAACTAGCAACTATTATTTGATAAGACAGGAACGGGTATTAAGACACATTTATCGTCTATAGATTTTTAATTCTATTGATAATATTTTGACCTAAGACGGACGAAGGTGTCCTAACATGGGGGTTGGACCCCGTTTGACCCACCCACATTATGTGCGGTCCTAAGTGCTATAAACTCAACCAGAAGCACAAGATCTAATGATATCAGCTGAATTGTCGTTTTTGACTTAACGCAAATATGGTTACTAAATTTCACAACTGAATAAAACTAAGCTAATTCTAAGTTAAACAGTACCATACAGAACTTTCCACAAAAAAAAACTTTTGCTGCGGATGCAATTGGGTTCGAACCCGTCGACGTACAGATTACCTTTGAACCCGCCGACGTACAGATTACCTTTGAACCCGCCGACGTACAGATTACCTTTGAACCCGCCGTCGTACAGGTTTCCTTTGAACCCGCCGACGTACAGATTACCTTTGAACCCGCCGACGTACAGATTACCTTTGAACCCGCCGTCGTACAGGTTTCCTTTGAACCCGCCGACGTACAGATTACCTTTGAACCCGCCGACGTACAGATAAACCGGTTCACTGCTCAAAAACCAGTGAACGACACAGTCATGCACATATTTACCCATTAAAAATTGTGAACAGCCATCGTAGCCGTCTTCGTCTTGTTCACACTTTTCAGCCGGGGTTTCATGATCGGATACCGTCGTTGCGAATATACAAGCGCCATGTTCGACCAGAAATTGAACCATTGGCAAATTGTTACACGATGCAGCGCAATGGAGCGGAGTCCTTCAATATATTACATAAATTAGCTTAAATTTCACACGCCGACAGGCAGTACAGGAGCAGGCAGGGGTTGGGGCCGCCCCCCCTCCCAAATTCCAGGATGGGACCCCCAAACTCGCGAGCGAGAAGCCAGATGTATTTTAAAACTTGAGCGGTTTTTGTTTCAACCAGTTAGGGTGCGGCCCCTTTATGAGAGGGCCCTACAAATGGGGATATGGGGGGGTGGCAGCTCGGGCCATGCCTACAGGGTTTGGGGTTAGACCCAGGTTTAGATTTAGGCTATATTTTCGGACAAACGTGTCGCTAAGCATAAACCATTGACTAATTCTTTACCTAAGCTTGAGATTAAGCATACGTCTGAGCCTTATCCTAAAATGCGAGCCCCCGGGTACCTGCGGGTAAACGTGAGCAAGGTATGAAAATTTTGATGCGGGTATACTCGAGGGCAAAGAATTTCAAAGTGCGGGTAAAAATGCGTTAATCTTTACGCACGTAACAAACCATCCGCAAACAATCTAGTTTTACCGGTGATAGGAGTAATGTACAATATTATCCGGTGTCGAGCGACTAAGATCAATGCAATGTAAAAATACAGTAATGTATCGAAATAGCAGAAGAAACAATAAGAACGGGTAAAGGCGGGTGTTCTCTGCCGGCTAGTAAAATCGGTATGCTAAATCTCAAAAGAACACGAAAAGGCTATCAGGATCGAATATCAAACAAGTTTGCTCAACACTAAACGCAAACTTGTAGTTTTGTTTATTTTATATTTTGAGCTTAAAATACCTACAAGTAATCCCTGCGTGACGTGTATTTTAGTAATGGTCCATGCTAATTATAAAAACCTGTCCATTGCAGGACAATAATATTGGCGGAGTTAGAAGCAGGAAAGCTTAGGCTTAGACAATATTAAGGCTTACGCTTAGGCTTATACCTTGTGATACACTCTATAAAATGGTGAGTCAAATTGACTCTCTCCGAAATAGGCTCTACGGTACTACACAAACTGAGTCAAATTCGACTCCGCCAGAGTCAAACGTGCAACTCAGTGAGTAGAATTTGACTCTGGCGGAGTCGAATATGACTCAATTTGTGTAGTCCCGTAGAGCCTATTTCGGAGAGAGTCAATTTGACTCACCATTTTTTTTGCAGTGTAGGCTTAGGCATTTAGTGTATAAGTCTTTCTAGTTAACACAGACGTTTACCATCCATCAGAGTCCTGTGCGTTGACATCAGCGCCAAATTCAACCAGAAATCGCACAATATCGTAGTGTCCGGCACAAATTGCATTATGCAACGCAGTGATTCCTTCGTCGTTGCATTGACTGATGCTTAATAGCTGAAAATGTTGTAATTTTGAAATCAAAAACTAATTACAATTATTGACCCTTGTCGCCGGCGGCGGACCCAAAAATTTGTGACAGAGAGAGTGCGGGTTGACAAATGTTATGAAACGCAATTTTTTTACACTATGCAGCAAAAAATTGTAAGGTAGGGACCATATCGTTTTATCGTCCAAAAATTTTGTGAGTGGGGAAATGGTGAAGTAGGAACCTTACCATTTTATCATAAAAAATTTCTGACGGGAGGTGTAAGCCCAGCACCTACCTCTGAATCCGCTAGTGGCTCTCGTACACTGTTTTCCAAATTTAACAATGGCAAGGTGCCTAGGTTATGATATGGGCTTAGTCTTAAGAAAAAGCTTACGCACATCTTACGGTAAGACTAAATCGTTAAACCTAAGCGTAATACCTAATGTTGAGCTTAAAGTATGTGGGGGAGTGTTTAAGAGCCAAATTATGATAAAATGTATTTTACGTGCATATGTTAACGCTTTTAGCTGAAACAAAAATTAACCCTTTCTCACATGAATATTTTCAATTTCATATGAGATGTATTTTCAAGGTAAGATTCAAACCCCAGTCTCACGGGTGGGAGGCGTTTACGATGACCACTGAGCTATAGGAGCTTGACGCTCGAGCCCGAGTAGGCTCTCACGTCTTGTGAAGATTTTGCACAGCGCATAGATGTTATAAATGTTAAACACTGCTCACAGGGTGTGCATTGCTCGTACATTATTGTATTTAGTTGCTCATAGTATACTCTATGAGTGAAAGGGTTAATACAATTTTATGGGTCGAGAAATGCAAAGTTCAATCAGCATATCAAGCTAAAATTTACTGTTAATTTTGTACAAATGCGGTGTACTAGTCAACGTGGTTGCAATATTTACAACTTTATGCCTTCATATTCTGTGCAAAGTGTCGGAACACAATAAAAATCATGCAGAATTAGTAAAGTATTTTATTTGCATGCCTAATCAGTTGAAACGGTACACAAAATACGTATGTGGGGTGTTCCAGCTTTAATTATATCGATATGTAATGCGGAGTTCACGTTACCAATTGTGCGTTTGGTACCTGTTTTGTCACTGTGCCCATAGCGGTACACACTAACTTTTTTGTTACCCATATGGATACCAACAGAAAATAAAATGTTGCACATAGCTAGGTTTTTGAAATATTGACCTACCCATATGGGTAGAGTCAAGCTGTCTACTCGCAGCCTATATAGATGTCAACATAATGCACTTTCAAGCTTGCGCTTTAAAACGACTCAGTACAGTGAGTTTTGTTTTACAAGTCTGGTTTAGTCTTTTTTTTACAATATATCTTTGGAAAAAATCTAAAAAATTACGCAAACTATAAATATTGTTAAAACAAACGCAAGGTACCCATATGGGTAACAAACCGAAGGTTAGCTACCCATAGCTACATACGTAAGGTACCCATATGGGTAGTAGCTAGCTAGCAACCTATTCATATAGGTTGTTTCTACCTCCTGCTATGGGTAGGTGACAAAACAGGTCCCAAGCGCACAATCGGTAACGTGAACCTCGCATAAGTCAAATAAGTATCACGAGATTAGCTGTACAATAAATTGTCCTTTATTTAAATTTTGATGTGATTCTCAGAGATTAAATGTTCTACGGACAGTGTTGTTCTTAGACACTGTTTTGTGAACTCTGATGTTCTATTGACAAGAACTTGGCCAAATTACAATACCTACAGGACCTGAAACAATCTTATTAAAGGCGTTTTAGTGATTTCGCAACCGTTTCAAGTGGGGCTAAAACTTGGCGGTTCATGTAAAGATCAGGAGCGGAACGTTTTTCTGCGGGACTGCAACAGAGTAAGCTAAAGCATTACACAATATTTTTCATAGGCTTAGTCTTATATGTAAGCTCATTTTTACGTCTAGGCATATGCTCTACGCTTTACATCCCTGTTCTATACATTGGTCAACTTGGCTGAGAGGACAAAACTTTTCAGCAGGGGCTTTTAAATTTTCTTGGTCTCCCCTCTCGCTACGGTCTCTGGCTGTTCGTTGACAAGCACTTACATCACCAGCAGACTGCTTAACGAGATCGAGTTCACCTTCCAACGCTGCATCGAGCAACAACGCAAGCGGATCAAAGACTATTCGCCGACCAGTAGTAGATTTGACGTGGTTTTCATTTGAAACGCCCTCCGGTCGTGTTTTGAGCAATCCTTTTCTAGGCAATTTTGGCACCGCAGCCTTTGTTTCACGCGTTACACGAGCCTTTGTCGGAATAACAGATGTTGTACAATTGTGTTGATCCGATGCTTTAATACGATTGGTCCAATCTGAAAATAGACTCGCCATAATTCGCGTTGATTTTGGTGCCGATTTTGCGTCTGATGTCGGAAGTGGCAATGGAATATCGTTCAGCATTTGAGTAGCGGCTTCGGGGTTTTGTTGTTCACAATTGCTGGATTTTGAGGTTTCCACGACAAACTTCGAATTTTCTTCGCCACGAGCGGTGGACGCATTTTGTGGGATGGAACCATCAACTGAGTTGCTATTTTCTGGACGGCTTTGCTCTGAACTTTCGCCAGTTTCGATTGGCACAACTTCTTCGCCAGCCAATTTGATGTCTTCAGCGGTGCTGTGCTTTAGTAACCATTGGATTTGATCGCTGGCGCTTTTGACCATTCGTGGCCCGGTGTCCAATTTTGCGAAATCGTTTCCATTGGTCAATTCAAAAGGTGCGTTCCAAAGCGAAAAATCAGACGCTGCCCAACTGCGTCGTTTTGCTGCTCGAAGATTATCCGAACGTATGTGCGCTTTTTCTCCAACTGCCGTTGCAGGTCCGAGTTGTTGTGGTTGTGACTGTTTTTGTTCTCGTTGTTGTTGTTGGTGGTGGTTGTGTTGTTGTTGTTGTTGTTGTTGTTGTTGTTGTTGTTGTTGCTGTTGTTGTTGCTGCTGCTGTTGCTGCTGCTGTTGCTGCTGCTGCTGCTGCTGTTGTTGTTGTTGTTGTTGTTGTTGTTGTTGTTGTTGTTGTTGTTGTTGTTGTTGTTGTTGTTGTTGTTGTTGTTGTTGTTGTTGTTGTTGTTGTTGTTGTTGTTGTTGTTGTTGTTGTTGTTGTTGTTGTTGTTGTTGTTGTTGTTGTTGTTGTTGTTGTTGTTGTTGTTGTTGTTGTTGCTGCTGCTGCTTCTGCTGCTGCTGTTGTTGTTGTTGTTGTTGTTCATCTTCTTGTTGTCGATCATCAAAGCAAATCGACTTCGACGCGTAAAAACTTGCGTTGCTATTTTTATTTTCGGGACGAAAATTTAGCGTTGGTGCACTCTGTTGAACGCTTTCCAATAAATGACTGTTTTGACAAGATTCCAAAAGTTTAGCATCAGTCATGTCGATGTTTTGGCGTACAACTGTGTCGTTTAAGTTTTCTGCGGTGCGTCGATCGGAAAAATTGGTGTTTTGCAATTGGCCAAGATATACTCCAATAGACGGTTTGGAATCGTTCGCTTTTAAATAATACTCAGAGTCACAGGTGGGGCTTGAACTGCCACTCAACGAATCATTTTCGGAGTCGGGTATTTTTTGTTGTTCAAACATTGTATATTGATTTAGCAGAAGTTGTTGTTGTTGTTGTTGTTGTTGTTGTTGTTGTTGTTGTTGTTGTTGTTGTTGTTGCTGCTGCTGTTGTTGTTGTTGTTGCTGTTGTTGTTGTTGTTGTTGTTGTGGTTGTTGTTGGTTTTGGTGTTGTCGTTGCTGTTGTTGTAGTGGTTGTTGCTGCTGTTGCTGCTGTTTTTGACACTTTTGACTTTCTTGTCGCAAGTTCGCTTCTCTTTGCTCGCGTTCAGCTTCCAATTCAGCAGCATTACTTATCGAATGAGCGAGTTTTTGTTTAACTGGTGGGGCCGATATGGGAACAGCGAGTTTAACCCCGGTTTTATGTAGCTTAGCTGTTGCTGGAGTTGTTAATGTTGTTGTTGTTGTTGTTGTTGTTGTTGTTGTTGTTGTTGTTGTTGTTGTTGTTGTTCTTGTTGTTGCTGCTGCTGCTGTTGTTGCTGTTGTTGTCGTTGTTGAGATCAGTTGTGATATTTCTCCAATATCGTTTCTACGTAGCAGATTGTCTAAATAGACTTCTTCTCTAGTATCGTCCGCCTGATGTTTACCAGTTCCCATATTCGTTTGGAGGCCGGAGTCAACTGAAGACACCAAGAACGGAGGAACGGCAACTTTTGGCCGTTCGTTATCGCGTCGTTCCGCTTTTTGATCACGATTGCAATAATTACTGGCGCTGCAACAACAGAAATCATTGCCATTTATCGCATTAGTCGCATGAGCGTTGTTGGTTTCATTGTTTGCTGCTGCGTTTGCTTGCTGATGATACTCGAAACAATTTGGTGAAATTGTGTTTTCTTGCAACTCCAAGCGTTGTTGATGCATATTAAACCATGTCGCGTCAACCAGCGCAGATGTGTCGCGTTGCAGTCCAGGCATTGCAAGACGTGCAATTAATTGTTGAATTTTGCAGTCGACATTGTGCGCAACAGGTATCACTTCTGGGATCGATGGAATGCGTTGTTCTTGCAACAGTTGGAGTCGTTGCCGTTTGCGAAACAGTTCCGCTCGGCTGTCAGCGAGAAGTTTGTTGCGAGCCTGTAATAAATTGCAAAAATATAACAGTGTCGCGTTATTAAGTTTACTGTTTTGCAAAATATTTGTTAGTTTTAGCCAATGAATGGCGTCGTTTGCGAATTTCCGCCAATCAGCGGCGTTATATGCGAATTGATGTTTAGCCAATAAACGGCGTCGTTTGCGAATTTCCGCCAATCAGCGGCGTTCTATGTGAATTGATGTTTCTGCCAATAAGCGGCGTCGTACGCGAATTGAGTACCGCGTACGGACAGCAATTAGCGTCGACAAAAGGCACCGCGGCTGGCATTTAATTGTTTTTTTAAATTAAAACGCTATCCTAAAATAGAAAATGTACAGTCTGAACGTTTGTTGATGTGAAATTTTTAAAAATATGAAATCTGATTTTAAAATACGCCGAATTTTTAAAATCAGTTCTGGCTTTTTGGTAGCTAAAATCTAGAAAAAAAGTAGAATTTGCGTCTATAAATTCAAACAAATACCACGCTCTTGAACGCGTTTGACACCGCAGTTTCTGATATTTTTAAATTTTGACATAACTTTGGCTTATAATTAGTCTAAGCTTTAGGAAAGCGAACAGGTGCCGAATGCGTTTACGATTATAAGCTGACTTTTCAAAAATAATAAATTTACGTTTAAATTGAGGAGCATCTATAGAGTTTTAGGGCCCATGAATCGAACAGGGCCGGATAGTTTTCCTGCGGCGCTGTTATAGGGCCAGTTTAAGCTTTAGACTAACTTTTTTTGCTTAGGTGTAGGTTTACGCTTAAGTTAGGTTTAGGATTAAGCTCATCCTTACGCTTAGGCTTAAGCTTAGGCTTAGGAATAAGCTCATCCTTACGCTTAGGCTTAGGCTTAAGCTTAGGCTTAGGAATAAGCGTATACTGCTGTTCCGGCCCTGTTCTATACACGGGCCAGCTTTCGCATAAGCGAACAACTATTACAGGTGGTGCTACTAGTAGCGTTGTAGGCTTACAAATATTCAAGCTAACCAATCAAATCAGTGCAACCGGTTTGAAATTAACAAAACCGTAGAAAATCAACCTCAGTTTGAAATTTGGTTTTGTTTAATATGTAGCCAAATGTGTTCGCTTTAGGTCAAGAAACACCCGTTAGGGTGGGGGGTGGTGCGTGGCAAGGATTGCTATTTCGACGGGTATAATTTCACGTATGATTTTTGCTTGCGAACGCCCGCGATCATGAAATTTTTGTACAGAGTCAACAGGTGACTTGAGGCCTGTAAAACCGAATAGTTGTTGTGTAGAAATTTCAAGAAATGATATATCCTCTATTGCTTTGTATACATCAGGGTCTGTTTTGCCAAAAAAAACGGTTCGCCTACGCCCTGTTCAAAGATAAGATCAATTAAAATAGACAGTTTCGCATACGGACTATTTCCTTCAGAAGTTGCTTGTAAATAAATAAACATACAGAATTAATGGTACTTGTTTACATTTAATCACAAAAACATTCTGCATCCACACCCAAACACATAATGACTGCACTACAAAAATAGTGAGTCAAATTGACTCTCTGAGAAATAGGCTCTACGAGGCTACACAAACTGAGTTAAATTCGACTCCGCCAAAGTCAAATTCGACCAACTGTGAGTCCGCACGTTTATCTCTGGCGGATTTGAATTTGATTCATACTGTGTATTCCCATAGTGCCTATTTCAGAGAGAGTCAATTTGACTCACTATTTTTGTAGTGCAGTCATTATGTCTTTGAGTGTGGATGTAGTATGTTTTTAAGTACGTTTCATTCTTCAAGGTAATCTGTTTATAAGCACGGAACGCTATTTTTTGGAGAGAGTCAATTGATTTGACTCGCTATTTTTACAGTGTGGAAATAGGCTTAAGCTTAGGTTTAGGAAAATAATAAACCGGAAATGTGAGAGTAGCCTTTTGTCTTCGATGACATTAACATTAATGTCGCGCAAAAGAAAAACAAATATCGAATGAAAACTGTACTTTGAGCTCATCTTTAATACTGCTAATATCACGCCATAAGCTTGAACCAGAGTGATTGCTTGAATCGTTCTTGATTCCAGTATTGCACCAATCGCCACTGCTGTTGCGTGCTTTCGTTGCGTCCAGCTCGCGAGTCAGGCGATCAATTTTGGTAATCGCTTTAGACAATTCGCCTTGTTTGCAGGCGAACGCTTGTTTTAGTGATTCTATTTCAAGTTCTAAAATATTAAGTTTAAATATATAAAAGTCAGAAATTGAAATTTTTTTCAATTTTTTTGAACATAACGTTGATTATAGCGCGAATGGATGTGGTATTACGGCAAGGTGTAACCGGATATCCGGTTCTGTAATTCGGAAAAAACATAAATGTTACGTTGCGTTTTCGTTAGGAGAAATACCGGAAAATTAGTTATTTTTATGCTTACAATTAGTTTTAGAACACGTATAAGTCATCGGTCAATTTTCTATTACAGATATGCTGAAATTGTTTAATTTGAATTAAAACATGACGAAATTAATCCAAAATCTAGAAAATTTATGATACATACGCTATTTTTGTTTAAAATTTAGAAAGCCCGCTGAATATTTGTAAGTCTCGATTATATTGGCAGAAAAATAAAAAAAAATGTTGAAAACATTTATACTTCAATATTCATTTGCCGTTATTTTTACAATCCGTTTACACCAGGGGTTATATAAAACTTCTTGTAGGCTTAGGGGTGGTGTATAGGTACCCTTTTTAAATTAAGCGTAAATGGGTGGTTATGTGTACTTAAGCCATAATCTTTTTTGTTAAAAAAACGACCCTGTATTATGTAAACAAACTGCAAAAAATTCTAAGTACACCATAATGTAATAATTATAAAAAATGTACAAT